>OVBJ01001504.1:0-27527 GCA_900406535.1 Noccaea bulbosa | reverse complement strand
CTTGAGAGATCTTAATAATTCTGTTTACTTTCGTCTTCTTCAATGCTATGTAAAATTTCAAGTTTAATCCAAGGGTTTTAATATAATATTCCATGAAATTGGCTCATTCGTTTCATTCTCAACATTCATTCATTTCCGAATTCACATACTTATTTCACAATCCAGAAAGAGTAAAATAAAGTAAATTTTTTATTGACACGTGCCATCAACCTTTAATTTTTGGTTCTCTCACCTACCCAGCAGGGGAAAATCCAAAAGGTGCAAAACATAAAGGAATACAGTATAAAAGATCGCAACCTTTTAATATTAGATCGGACGGTCTATGTTGTTTCGAATGACATCAACGACACGGATGTCAACCAATCGCAAGGCTCCACATCAATTCACCAGCTCCTAATCATCCACGTGTTTTTTTTGTTCTTATTTCCATTTCGTATAAATGTTACATAATGATTGATTCTCCTTTAGTTGATTTTGGTTCTTCATCTCTCTCTGTTCTTTTGTGCCATGCGTTTGAGCTTGGATCTCTGATAGTTTGATTGGAAGATCGTTAGAGTTTTGGTATTCCTCTTGTTATTTCTTCTTATTGTGTTTCCGTCAGATCTGAGAAAGACGACGCCATGTTTTTGTTCGATTGGTTCTATGGAATCCTAGCATCGTTAGGTTTGTGGCAGAAAGATGCGAAGATCTTGTTCCTAGGTCTTGACAATGCCGGAAAAACCACTTTGCTTCACATGCTCAAAGACGAGGTCATTTTTCTTTCCTGCTCAAATTGTATTATCATCTACAGAAAGTGGAAAGAAAAGGCGAATTAAACTCGATTTTGATGTTGTTGCAGAGACTAGTTCAGCACCAGCCAACACAGCATCCCACGTCTGAGGAACTGAGCATTGGGAGAATCAAGTTCAAGGCCTTTGACTTGGGAGGCCATCAGATTGCACGTAGGGTCTGGAAAGACTACTATGCCAAGGTTACAAAATTGAACATAATCCTAGCTAGAGACATGTTTTTTTTTTCTTCGATCCTGTAGAGTTACTTCAATGCAAACTTTGCTTATGCTGCTACATAGAAGAATCCTGAATGCAGAGAATTGTTTAGTCTCTTTGTTGCTCCAAAACTAAATATATGTCTATGTGTGAGTGAAGCTATCTTTGCTGATTGATAAGAATTCCTTTTGTGTGTGTGTGTAAAGGTTGATGCTGTTGTTTACCTAGTGGATGCTTACGACAAGGATAGATTTGGGGAGTCAAAAAGAGAGCTAGACGCTCTTCTATCAGATGATGCTTTAGCAAGTGTCCCCTTTCTTATACTTGGGAACAAGATTGATATTCCTTACGCAGCCTCGGAAGATGAGTTAAGGTATCACTTGGGTCTCACCAATTTCACAACCGGTAAAGGCACTGTGAGTCTTGGAGACAATGGTATTCGTCCAGTTGAGGTCTTCATGTGCAGCATCGTCCGCAAAATGGGATATGGTGAGGGTTTTAAATGGCTATCTCAGTACATCAAGTGAGTAGGAAACCAGACAAAGCCTTGGTTGCTTCCCATTTTATAAATGAGATATTATCTCTTGTAGTTTAATATTAAGTCGATGGCTTACAACTCTAAAACTTTTTGTGCTTTATACTATTGAAACACACACAATTCTTTGTTGAATCAAACCGAACAAAAAATCTGATTCCCTTAGTAATTATTATCATGTCTATTCAGTTCTGTAAACAAAAATATCACAACGATACGTCGCAAATGGTGCTTTGGCCTGTAGATTTTCTAAGCGATTTCTTCTTCATCAACGCTCTTATCTTCGCTACATCTTCCCATCTCCCTTCCTCTGCATACAAATTTGATAACAGAACATAATTCCCCGAATTCCGCGGCTCAATCCTCACTAACTCCATGGCTGCTACCTCTGCTAGCTTTACATCTCCGTGACTGCGACACGCACTAAGCAGCGATCCCCACATTGCTGCATTAGCCTCTAGGGGCATATTTTTGAGAAACTCAAACGCCTCTCTGATCCGCCCGCTCCTACTCATTAGATCAACCATCGCACCGTAATGCCCTGTGCTCGGCTCAAGTTTGAATTTCTCCGTCATCAAACCAAACAATTCCTCTCCTTTCTCGACCCTACCTGTGTACGAGCAGCATGCCAAAACCCCTACAAATGTCGCTTCATTTGGAGCTACCTCCCCTTCCTCGATCATCGAATCAAACAAGTCAACCCCGAAGTCTCCCTTTCCGTTCACCGCTGATCCCGATATCATCGTGTTCCATGACACGACGTTTCTCCGCTGCATTTTCCTGAATATTGATGTCGCTGTCTCCAAGTCGCCGCTTTTGCAGTAGAAATCTACCAGAGCGTTCCCTACGGTGATGAAATCTTTAACCAAACCCTTAGATTCTGCGGTTGAGTGAATCCATTTTCCGGTATCCAAAACTCCGAGAGATGCAGAGATTGGCAAGACTGTGACCACAGTGGCCTCGTCTGGATCGAAACCTTGATCAATCATTTCGCAGAAAAGCTCCAAAGCCTCACGATCTCTGCCACATTTGGACAAGCTCGAAATCATGGAATTCCACGACACAACACTCCTTTCGCTCATCTTCCGGAACAAACCAAGACCTCTTTCAACGTCACCGGAATCGCAGAACCCTCGAATCATTAGGTTCCAGACGACCACGTTTCTCTCAGGCATTTCGTCGAACACTCTCTGAGCATCACCCATTCTCCCACTCGACGCATAAAGCTCCACCACACCAATCCGTATCGAACCTAGCCGGTGAAGCCCAGTTCTTATAACCTCGCCGTGAACGCATTTCCCAAACCGCAAATCAGGAAGAGACGCACAGGATTTGAGCAGAGGCGCGTAGGTATACTCGTCAGCCCAAATTCCGCGGGATTTCATGGAAGAGAAGAAAGAGAGAGACTGTAGAGGAGGACCGACGAGGGAGTAGCATTTGATGATGGCGTTGAAGACGAGGACGTTGGGGTTTTGGATGTGAGCGAAGACGCGGGAGGCGTAATCAGAGTAGCGGAGGGAACCGCAGATGGAGATGAAGTGTGCGATAAGGAGATTGGAACCATGGAGGAAATGACGGAGGAGATGGGCGTGGATTTCGGGTAAACGGGTTCGAGTATTGTGGCCGTGGAGAAGACGCAGCAGCTTCCGCTCTATTTCCATTCAAACCTCTGTTCTCATCCGCTGTCGCTAGTTTTGTCTGAAAGCAGCCATTAGTTTCGAATGAAGCAAGCTCCAAGCTCAGGCCTTTTGTTTGCCTCCAAATTTTACGGTTTGTTACTGTTGAAGTGTAATTTTTGCGATTGATTTCGAAATTGAAGAAAGTATTTAAAAAAAGAAATCACACATTGTTGTTGTTTTGTAACTTTTGTTTGTAAAACCTAACGGAAATTTACTACTTTATACGGTAGAAATCACACTTTATTTTGTCAAGCTGAGCATCCGGTAAATCACTGGGTATAATATAGTAACAGTAAGAAAATTTACAGAGGTTAACTTAGGTCAGCAATACAAGGACTTGCGCACACACTCGGTCTCTTTTGCTCACTCCTCACTGTCTAAGGTCGTTGAAGGCAAATTATAGTTTCATCATCAGTTTCTGGTTTAACACTGCAAAGATAACTGACTGATGAAAACTTAAGACCACCTGACCTTTTCCACTTCAAGATTTGGACTGCCTGCAATGGATTGAAAGCTCTAGGAAAATATCACAATGAAGAGTATTTGGATAAAGATGCCAGGGTTTAGTTCTAGCGCAATGAGGAAATAATTATGAAATTGTAATTCTACGACTTGCTTTTAATCTTTAGTGCAGGAAAATAAAAATCATCGTACCTGCGAAAGCTTCAGATTAATAGCGGTTACACGTAAAGCTAAGAAACCCGTCTGATTGATTTTCAGGAAGGAAGAACAACCACCATTTCCTTTTTGAATAGCTTCAAGGCAAAAGAATACCAGAAAGTTACATATGGAGACTTTGGCCACAAACATGAAAAGATCATGAATTATTGAGTAATGAAAGTTTTACCCTTTTGAAATGCTCAATTTCTTGCTCCAGTTGTAATGCATCCGACTTTTTCTTTACTTGATCATGAGAACCATTCACTAAGGGCTCCTGGTTTCGTTGTTTCAGCACCTGCACACAAAACAAATCATAGCAAGGTGATCAGAAATTCCATGTCACTACGACATTGGAGTGGTTGGAAACATAATGCAAAAAAAGATTTACGTACAAGTTTAAAGCTCTCACAAGATTCAAGAAAGCCAACTTCTTGGAGATCCAAATTCTCACTCCGTTGAAGTATAACAGATAATCTTATAATCAAACACATAATTATGAATTTTCGCCTTGTCTGCAACAATCACAACAGCAAACCACATCAAGAGGTTGAGCCCGGTTTGCTAAGCTGAAAATATGAGACACACTAAGTACCTCCACAGTGAAGTTCTTAACAGGTGCACGATCAAGCTTGGGAAACTTCTTTCTTTGGTATCTCGTAAGCATTGCTATAAGCTGCAATTCATATGATCATACTCAGAGAAATAGTAAATTCAAGACAAGTTCCTCCTTCTAGAGGATTAGGTACTTTACCTCGACTTCCTCAGCAGTGTAGCTATGAAGATGATCCCCATTCTACGAAAGAAGAAACTGTTAATAACAATGAGGTTAAAAGTAGACACTGGAAACCTACAAAAAGGTTTAAAACGAAAATATAGATTACTCTTCTTCATAAGCTTTTGTGAATTGCTTTTCCAGCTTTATATAGTGCTGTGTTTCAGAATAGCATATTTTGACAGAGTTATGATGAACTAAACCTTGATGATATGATAAGACTGCTTATGATATCCCTTTTTCCCTGTGATGATTCCGATATTGTGTAAGAAACAAGCAGCTTCAAGATACTCAAGATCCTTCTCGTCTAAGATGACGCTGAAATCATTGCACTTCCTCAAACCTACAAATATCGCCTGGAAAATCACTGTCCTATCAAATCTATTGAATCAAAAAATTGTGCAGAGCTTGAAATGGAATTTCAAACCACAATGGGCATTAGCACCCACAGAAAATTGTGCAGCGAACCCTGTTCGATATATGATAAAGAAAAGCTACAATCTTTATGAACATTTGCCAATCAATATTTCACAATGTTGCGGTTAGAATGTACCTTGGCGATGTTGGCACAGTGTAGGGCATGATTCATTCGCTTCTTCCCATTGAGTCTCGTGGCAAGCCTCACGACTGATCGCCACCTTGCATTGGCATTCAAATCATATGAACCATCAAAAGCTTTGGCCAGAGAATCAGCAATCACACCCTCTGCCAATGCATACTCTGAGACCTCCATTTCCTCGATACCGAGAGCCTTGAATATTTCCTCCAACAATACAGCTCCAGCAACAATGAACTCTGATCTTCTCTTGAAAAAGCCTTCTCTCCGGATCTGTTCTTCGTCTCCTTCACTGCATAGCTTCTCTACAACACTGCTCAGCTCTCTTCTACCAAATCTCCAATCCCTCTTATACCCCTCCAGATTGAATTGATACAAGTCAGTTCCATAGCCACTGAAAACAGCATTCTCAATAGCTCGTATGGTTCCCGAAGATCCCACGACCACCTCAAAGCCATCGGATTCCTTCAATTTATCTGCTAACCGAGACTCATCAATCGCGTGACGGATAAAATCTCTCATTTCCGTCAATCCAATACCATTTTTCATGAACATTTGTGTCAAATTCACATGACCTAGCTTCAAAGAAACAGCGAGCTTCACATCACCACGCTTACCCACCACAAATTCAGTAGAACCACCTCCTATATCGATACACAAGACAGATTTTTCAAATACCGGTAGAAACTGAAGCACGCCTAGATAAACCAACCTCGCTTCCTCTTCACCGGAGAGCACATCGACCCGGAGGCCGAGATCCTCGTACACCGTCTCCACGAACTGTTTCTGATTCTCCGCCTGCCGTAGGGCTTCCGTGGCGACGCACCGGATCCGGTCGCAGGAGACGTTGTGCGAGAGGATCAAACTTTTGAATTTCTGTAGAGATTGGAGCGCGCGAACCTGAGATTGAGATGAAATTGAGGTTGCAGATTCGCGAGACAATACCACTGGCTCTTTGAGTCTCTCGACGGGGACGAAAGATCTTCCGGGAGGATCTGCGTGGACTATAAGAAGCTTGAAAGAGTTTGTTCCCATGTCAATGGAGGTGAAGAGCTGCGATGATATAGGACTCGATTGCAAATTGGAGTTCATCGTCGATCTTCTTCTTTGGATCAATTACTCGAATGCAATGGAAATTTTCGAATTCAATCTCCAATTTTTGTTTTTTTTTTCTTTTTTCTCGAGTAGACTTTTGAAGTAGAGAATATTATTTTGGCGTCAGAGTCAAATGACTCAAATGCCTTGTTCTTTTTCTTCTGAATCCAGTGGTTCTATTGTTCTTCTTGCAATGCAGTTGGTATTAGATTTATAATACAGAAGGATATTTTTGTTAGAAAAACACACAAATCAAACTTTAGCACTTAGAGTTGAGACAAAGTCTATATACAGTATTTAATTATNATTTGATGTTCAAAAAAAAAAAAAAAAAAACAAAATACAGCATTTACATTTAATTACTATTTTAACGTATGACGACCAAACAGCTTACGAAGACGATAAATAATAGGGTATCGGTGACGGTGAGACCACGGTGTTTGACGCAGTCACCGCCGCTTCCTACAAAACGGCCGCCACCACCGGTACCACCGCCATTACCATTTCCCCCGCTGCCACCGCTACTAGAAGATCCTCCATTGCCAGCTCCACCGCTACCTCCTCCTCTACTGCTGCTGCCACCTCCACCTCCACCTCCACCACTACGACCTCCTCCACCTCCACCCCCACCGGCACCACTTCCACCACCGCTGCTTCGAAGCTCTCGCCGCCAAAACGGGATATCATCCTCAACTCCTACTCATGTGATGGAATTGTGTTTGAGATGGACGGCTGAGACAGAGGTGAGCGCATGAATCGGCAGAATCGCTAGTACCAATAGTAACACGTGAGCCATTGTTTTCATGAGTTTGTGGATCTCCATAATAATCTCTTCTTTTATTAACGAAAAATGACAAAACGGGGATGTTTTACATATGATCCGTACACTATTACTACAGACCTCTATATATATATACGAATTTCATCCGGTCAACGTCTAAATCTATAAATTTTATCATACAGTATTATTTTAGTATGGTAATGACAACTTTCGAGAATTATTCTCGTTTTCCTGCGAACAAGCGGTTCAAGTCAAACATTTTTCGAATCTAATTTTGTTGTTGTTGGGTTTGACAGGTATAAATAATTAACCGTGTAAAGGAATTGTACGATCGATTTTCAAAGGTTTACCATTTCTTTTCAATGGAGTATAAAGATATACTCCCCTTAATAGTTAATGTTTAAAGAAAAATGTGTCTAGATGTTTCTGGATGTGTTTTGAGTCCAGATACATCCAAATAATGTCCAGATGCATTTTTCCTTAAATATCAACTATTAAGGAACAGAGGGAGTATAAGTTTGGTAGTAAGACGCAAACGTTTCGAGCAGCTCACGCGATTTGTCATATATAATAAGTGTTTGGTATTCCCTAATCGAGCTTAATATTTGAACAAATTCATGACTAGAATATTAACGTTTCGGTCTTCAGAAATAGACGAGTTAATATCATTGGATACTGGGTAGAGAGGTGACTAGTCTGCTAGGCGCCTAGGCCCATCCCCAGAACCCATTCTCTGTTTCTTCTTTCTTTCTCTCAGAGCATGATTATTGGAAGAAACGAAAATTGTATCTTAGTTAATATTATTTTAAGAAAGAAAGAAGAAGAAGAGAGAGAAAATAAAAAAAGAAGAAAGAGAAAGGAACATAAACACAAGATTCGTTTCTTAAAACATCTTATATAAGAAACTTTTCTTTTTTTCTTTTTTTTTTTGATTTAAAAAAATTCATTAATTTGTCTAAGAAACTTCCTAAGATCTACCAATAATCATGGCCTCAGTTCTCTACTGCATGCCTTAATCCAACATATGAGGTGAAGCACATAGCCCACTAATCAAATGAGTTCCACAATATCAGACACTCATTAATTTTGTTGCTTAAAAGAAAAACTCTCAGAGTACATGGCCTAAACTCTCTTTTTCTAGGTTTGGGACAAAATAATTTACCAACTGGTGCTAAACTAATCCTGAAACTAAGTTTCCAGTTATTATACGATAGCAACATATATAACTTCGTGGAAATACGTGTAAGTTTTTCCAATATTTTATGTGTACATAACTCTCGATCAACAATAGAAAACTATATTCTCACTCATTTTCTGAATGAGTTGGTATCATGTTCAATACATAAATCACAAAGATAAAATAGGACATTATAAACAAATAAAAAGAGAGTCTACAAGAAATTTAAGCATACAACTTTCATTGAATTGTATAATTAAAAGGGTCGTTTTCGAAAGATGTGGTTACGATCATCATCAGCAAGACTTTTTTTGGTTTATGTTTCTGTATAAGATATACAGAAATACGAAGTAATTGTAAAGTAAACGAATTAAACTGACCTTTAACAATAGAAATCCCTTAATTATATTTGGTTACAAGACTATCTAATCATGATATCATGTTTATTGGCTTTCCCTCTATACGCAAAAAAAAATAGTTATACAAATTAGCTATCAATATTCTATTTAGTTGTCCAACCAAATGAATTTCATAATAATCCTTTGTTTCATAATACCTTGGAAAAACGTATTTCCTTAACTTATTTTTTATCGTATAACTAACATACGCTGCTACGCATCATATGTTCCTTAGATTTGAACCTAGATTATGAGTCTATGACATAAAACAATATGGCATTACTGCTACAATAGTGCTATTCGGATACAATTACCGTTTAGATTAATTATTGATTTTAATTGCTACAGATTTTGCTAAAATATATTTGGCGAATAAATCATTACTACCATTACCATTAAATAATCTGGTAAATGGCTGAAACTAAATATACGGACTATAAATTCTTTAGCCAAGTATCTTTTCACACGATCTAGAAGTCAAATAAAGAAGCAATTAATTATAATATTTTTTAAAAAATATATTGAAATTGTCCATCTATAGAAACCCAGAGACTCGGGGCCTCTGGTTCATGCCTCCTCGCTCTTCTTCTTCTTCCTCTTTTCTGTTCTTTTATTTTCATAAAACAAAAAAAAAAGAAAAGAAAAAGAAAAAATAAAAAGAGAGAGGGTCAATTTCTTTCACTTTCTTTCTCTTCCTTATAAATCTGAGCAATGTTCCACATATAAGTGACCGTCATTGTATCACACAGCTTTGATTTTCTTTGTTCGATTTCCGGGAAAATAAACTGTTTCAAGCTTAGAATCTAAAAACTTTGGGTTGTGCGATTCTCGATTCTAAATTTGGGAGCTGAGTTTTCAATTTCCCCAGGTATCTTGTGGATCAAGCTAAAAGCATTGATCGATTCGTATCGTTTTCTCATATGGCGACGGAGCAACAAGATTCGCGACTCTGTTTGGCATCGATTCTGGAGGATTTTCTTAAACAACGAAACGTTCAAGCTGGCGTTGGTGTGGATTCGAGTTCGAAAAATGCAGATGAAACTTGTATGTTCTTCAATTCCTCTGTTTTCTCCTTTTTGGTTCATTTTCAATCGGAATTTTCTGATTGCGAATTTCTTAGACTAGGGATTGTAATGGATACTCGATTCTGTGACGGAATACATAAATTTAGGATGAGCAAATCTTATTCTCTGTATCCAAACACTACTTGGGTTTCACATTTGACCAATGATTTTCTAGAATTTACTTTTTGTTTGTTTGGTTCATGATCTTTGTTCTATCATTCTCGAGCATAGATTTCCAAAAGAGAAGTACGTTTCTTGTTTTACTAGATCATCATCATTGATGCTTCACAAGAAACCTTGATTGTCTAGACTTTACTATACCACTTGGAGTCGTCTTGTGCATTTTATATTAACTTGATACAATTGGTGTAGTGGGAGGAAGAGAATTGCAAGCAGATCCTTCAGACTTGAGAAGGTTTGAAGCAGCAAGATGGATAAGAAACACACTTGGTGTAGTTGGAGGTCGAGATTTGCCAGCAGATCCTTCAGAGGAAGATTTCAGAATTGCATTGAGGAGTGGAATTTTGCTCTGCAACGTCCTCAACAGAGTTAAACCTGGTGCTGTTCCAAAAGTATGTCTCATAACTATTTACTGTTTTTGACTTTCTGCATACCTTTTCTTTCAAGATTATACTTTATGGATTAAATATTCAAGCTACACTTTTTTAAAAGACTTTAAAAACCTTCAGGCCTGCTCGGATAAAGTTGTGCAAGCATGATAATTAGTGCCATTTTGTGCAATTAGTTTTAAGAGTTTTAGAAATTAANTCCTTTTTTTTTTTTTTTTTTTTTTTTGGTATGATCCCAGACTTGATTGTGTTGGTAACAAACTTACAGGTCGTTGAAGCTCCAAATGATCCTCTTGTTAACCAAGACGGTGCAGCTCTATCTGCATTTCAGTACTTTGAGAACCTTCGAAACTTTCTTGTGGTTGTGGAGGAAATGGGTATTCCTACATTTGAAGTCTCCGATTTTGAGAAGGTAATGGAACAAATCATATAGATAAGCTTATGTATCGCTTATGAAGACGCATGACAATTTAATCTAGTAGATGAATCCGACGACAGGAAATTATGGTAATTAGTTTTACTGTAACAAAAGGTAGGTTTGATGCTATCATAGATTAGGTTCAAGGCAAATTGACCTACCTTGCGGGAGGGGCTACCTAGACAATGCTAAAACAGTTGCTTTCATACTTACTACTTATGGTGGGGTCGTGGTGACCATCAGTGTTGGAAAAGAAATGATATGAGCTANAGAGCGAAAAAAACTTTTTTTTTTTTTTTTTTTTTTTTTCTTTTTCTTTCACGTGATTCTAGCTAGGAGAATAAATCAGTCATTTGCATTAGAAATGTGGGATTTTAATTTAACATTGAGACACACATTCTGTTTTTTAGGGAGGTAAATCGGCAAGAATTGTGGAGTGTGTTTTGGCTCTCAAGTCATATCGGGAGTGGAAACAGAGGGGTGGAAGCGGTACATGGAGATACATAGTGAACTCGAAACCAACCACGTTTGGGATCGGAAAACAATACAGACGCAAAGACTCAGAAGCACCTGTCGATGTGGTCACAAGTAGTAGCCCTTCTTCTACTCCACCGAGTGAACAACTTTTGTGTGATCAGTCTGATTCGAATACCAAATATGGAGTTAGTGAGCCATACCAATGCCTACTATAATCCTTAGTATTGTTTTTAAAGTTAAAATTGACTACTTATATTTTAGTTTTTTTTTTCAGGGAACTGCCTATTCAATAGATGCCATTGTCCGTGCCGTTTTTTCTGATAAGAAGCAAGAAGAAATTCCCGGTGTAAGCACTTTATTACCAGATGACCAATATTCTTTTGAAATGCAGATTTTAGAATAATACTCTGTTCTGCTCTTGTTTACTTCCAGATTGTGGAAGATATGCTGAGAAGTGTCATGGTAGAATGTGAACATAGATTGGCCACACAGAACGAATTGGTAAGCAATTTATAGTCTACTACCTGTGTTTCTCTTACACCTTCTTTACACTTTTCATATTGAATATGCCATTGTTTAGCTTCAGATGAGGGTGGCGAACCGAACTAACTCAGGCAATGATGAGACGCTAAGTGATTCTCCGGTACGTTGAGAATATAATGTCTTTTTTAATTGCACCAACCTTCAAAATTTGTGATTTTTTTATCCAATTAGGCATAGTACTCAGTGTACTATACTACTCATGTTCTTTTCAGTACGGAGAAGAAAATGTGACAAAGGTTGTAAACAACAGCATGGAAGCTTCTCAAGATGATAATGTCGAAGAATCAAAAAGCCAAGATTGTGAGCTCTATGTAATTTCAAAAGAGAAGACCGAGAAGCAACAAATGATAATCGACAGACAGCAAACTCATACTGAGGTATAACTCCATAGAAACATTAATATATGTGTATGTCGCACTCTGTTTTTTTTTCAAGACATTTGGTGGTTATTAAGGCGGAATATATAAATGTATTTTCAGGAAATGAAACACGATCTAAAGGCTATAAAAGCAGGTCTCAGTCTCTTGCAGATGAGATACCAGCAAGAGTTTACAAGCTTAGGTGAGAATATACCCTGGAACAAAATTTGGACTTACACCTAGAGTTATCTCACGGTACCAGATATGGTTACAGTATACTTTCACAGTAGGTATTAACTGTTACATTGTTCTTTTGGGTTAGGCGAGCATTTGCATGGACTTGCTTATGCAGCTACAGGATACCAAAGAGTTCTTGAAGAAAACCGGAAACTTTACAATCAAGTCCAAGACCTCAAAGGTAAAAATATCTGAAGTTTATTGCCGAGAAACTTTACTAGGATTTTGCAATATCAAGACTAACGAATATAACAACAGGGAGCATAAGGGTTTACTGTCGAGTGAGACCGTTCTTACCTGGGCAAAAAAGTGTCTCAACTACAGTGGATCACATAGAGGAGTCAACTATATCAATTGCGACACCTTTAAAGTATGGAAAAGAAAGCCAAAAATCATTCACCTTCAACAAAGTGTTTGGTCCTTCAGCATCTCAAGGTAATTTCCCCCCCCTGTCTTTTACTTACTGAACTTTTTTTACCCTTCTTTCAGTTTTCCAATGTAAAACTCAAAAATTTGGAAGCAACACTGATTTTCAAGATGTTCAAGGTGCATCTATGTGCTCTTAACGTTTTACAACTTTGAATTTGTAGAGGAGGTCTTTGCAGACACTCAACCTCTGATCCGGTCTGTTCTTGATGGCTATAATGTTTGCATATTTGCTTACGGCCAAACAGGATCCGGAAAAACTTTCACCATGGTAAACTTCTCAAAGTATTCAACTTAATTTGCAATGACTTTATATATATACTTTGAAATAATGTAATTATCTGATGACATATAATCAGATGGGACCTAATGAGCTGACGGAAGAGAGCTTAGGAGTAAACTACAGAGCACTGAGTGATCTCTTCCATCTTTCAAGTGTGAGAAAAGAAACGTTTTCATATAACATTTCAGTACAGATGCTTGAAATATACAACGAGCAAGTACGAGATCTCCTTGCCACTAACGGGCAAACCAGCAGATATCCTTTTCTATGACTTGTGTCTTCTAAAACCACAGTTTCATCATCATTATTGTGATTTACTTTCCTTGACTTGTGAACACATTAGAGATTCGAAACAGTTCACTAGATGGAATCAACGTGCCAGAGGCGACACTGGTTCCAGTCTCCACAACTTCGGATGTCATTTATCTGATGAATCTTGGTCAGAAGAATCGTGCGGTCAGCGCCACAGCCATGAATGACCGCAGCAGCCGCTCTCACAGGTACCTGTACCTGTGAAGCCTCTTGAAAGTTTACAGCTGTCACTATTCTCTTACACATGTTTGTATACTTTTTCACCTGCAGTTGTCTCACGGTACACGTTCAAGGAAAAGATCTAACATCAGGAGCCACACTAAGGGGTTCAATGCATTTGGTAGACCTTGCCGGAAGCGAAAGGGTCGACAAGTCTGAGGTCACTGGTGATAGGTTGAAAGAGGCACAGCACATCAACAAGTCTCTATCAGCTCTTGGGGACGTGATTGCATCTCTCTCTCATAAAAACAACCACATCCCTTATCGCAATAGTAAACTCACCCAACTTCTCCAGGACTCGTTAGGTAAAACAGTTATAATCAAATGCTAGACTAAAGAATCTTGTTTTTTTTTTTTTTTTTTGTTCCATTTATTCTTTTCTTGCTAGTTTAAAACAATGGGTGTGTGTTTGTGCAGGAGGACAAGCGAAAACGCTCATGTTTATTCATATAAGCCCTGAAATAGATGCTCTGGGAGAAACACTTAGCACCCTGAAATTTGCCGAGAGGGTGGCCACTGTTGAACTCGGTGCTGCTCGTGTCAACAAAGACACTTCTGAGGTTAAGGAACTCAAAGAACAGGTCATGATTTTTCTTCTACTGCTAAGTATTCACATTGTTTTACTCTTCATTTTGCTGAGTATACAACATAAAATATATATACGTTCAGATTGCTAGTTTGAAACTTGCACTAGCGAGGAAGGAGAGCGAGGCAGATCAAACGCAGCAACCAAGACCCCTTACACCGGATAAAATCCTCAGAAGAAAGTCACTTGGCGTTTCTTCTTCATTCTCTAAATCAGCAAACACAAGACAGTTCCAAACTAAATATAAGCCATCACAGATTATTGATGATGTCAACAGCATTGAGGTAAAGGGAACAGGAAAACTCACTCACCAATCACAGATATTGAGCTTTAATTTATTGCAGTGATTACTTGATAATGTACAGTGAAAATTGCTTGCAGGGTCAAAGTGACTCTGCATCCAGCGTTGACTTACAAGGACTAGCGGGTTCACCGTCATGGAAAAGCCCGTCCATAGATGGGAAACAAGAGGAAATGGAATTTATATCAGGGAGTGAGTGGGTTGATAAACACGAAGACGAAATCACCCGTAACAAAAACAGATCAGTGACACAGCTTGATAGGCGACTGTCTAGCTTGAAACGTGAACCATCACGAGCTTTAGACAGTAATAAGTGCAATACTGTAGATAAAGGATTTGAGGTAAGGAAGATTCCATACGAAGAAGAAGCCAACGAGTCTGATGAAACCGCAACAAGTGATTGCTCGGATACCAACATGATGTGGCAGTTGAATGTTCAAGTGAATATGCCAAGAGTAGCCTCTAACGGCTCTTTGGGCTCTTCAACAAAGCTAAAGAAGAGTCAAACAAAATCCAGTAGAGTTGTTGAGACCAAGTGAGTTTCTATATTTCTATAAAATGATTTTGGTATTTTTTTGTCTTTATAATTCTTTTTTTGCTAATTTATTTTTTTGGTGGAATGTTAATGATGATGATGATCAAGGAGTATGATACCTTCGCTAATTCCGGCACCTACGAGGAGACTATCGCTTGGGGCTAATATTAGCTCACCAGGACAAACTTCCTCAAGGCTTCTTAACACCGTAGCTGTGAAGAAGAGACAAAATCCCAAGTAATAATAATACTCAAAAGGGATTATATAAACATCTTGTGAGTATTTTTTGTTTGGTTTTGGCTTTGCCCACTGATATGTGGTCATATATACACACGCCATATAAAAGAGTAGAATACGTATTATGAAACCATAGGTTGCATATATTTCGATATGTTTTTGTTTGATATGGGAGGCATTTTCTAGAATGAATATTCAACAAAACATATGTTCATTCTTGTTCTTTTTTTTGTTGTTGTAATGGATTGTTGATATACTGTATACTACTTTTGGACAATGATGTATCTTCAATATATAACCACTTTCATCATGAGAGAAATACATTTTCTGTCTATACAAGTATGACTATGAGCAGAAAATGATATTTGAGTGGCAGTTTGACTTTAGATGGATGGAGATGTAAAAGTAAAACTGCTACGAGTAAAATAGTCAATACATGTATATCGTAACAATTTGGATGATCCGCGAGCACTTTGAGGTTTGGAGAAGGGACCAAATTGTTATCCCAATCAACTACTTGGATGTTTCTGAAATAAGAAGATTTTGTGAACCCACTCCCCATCTGAGTCGAAATGTGGACCCCAAATGGGCTCGAATTTACGACTTCGCCACCGTACTGGACCATGCTCGCGTGCTCCCTCAGGTGTGTGAACAAGAACGATGGCCAGTACCCGACTAGAACACCCGACCCGAATTCGAGCCACCAATTTCCGTGCTTCGGATCCTGAAATTAATTTACAATTAATTAATTAAACACACATAAATTTTCTATGCAAAATGTATGCCTTTAATCATGACCATGTGAGTCTATACAAAATAAATAGTGCTATTATTTTGATAGCTCATGAGCCATGCTAGCATTGCTTTGAGAGTTGGCATGTTGACCTATTTGGGGACAAATGTACCAAAAAAATGAAAAAATAATAATTTAGAACAAAAGCAAAGAATGTGTAATAAGTGGTATGATACTCAAGTATACCTCCCTTTTTTGCTCTAGAAGATGATAAAAATAGAAAAGAAAGAGCATCTTCTAATTAAAGCATGCGATAGAGTGGTTTTTCTAATGTATATACCCAATTTTTAAAAATGTGTTTTGCTGTTCAAAAATCAACAAATGAACGAATATTGTAATCAAAGTTTGACTGGATGAGAGAATAAAAACAAAAAATTAGATGTATCAATTGTACCTTCCAAATAAGTAGAGTAACATCGAACTGACCACCCTTGTATGAAGACGAGGGAGAGATTGCAGCACCAATCGCAATCTGATTGTTGGTTTGCACAAAACCGGAACACAAGAGATTGTAGCATCCTGTTGCTTGATAGGCATCGTTCTGTCTCCAAAACATAAGAGATAATTAGTTATAGACTTAAAACTATGTACAATATTAATACAAAAGGTATATATATACAATATAATGTTAAATTATTTGGCTTAGCATTGGAGTTACTTACAGTCCAGTAAGTAAAAAATCTTGGGTAATTGTCTCCATATAGCTCCGGACTCACCTAATGGCAGATAAGTTTTCCACAATTAGCAATTGACAGTTTAAAACTTAACCTATTGGTCTATTTAATGATAGCATGATATTTGAAAAAATAGTAGTTAAATAAGTAATTACCTGCCAACCAGCTTCAATGGTGTTGAGGTCATTACCAAAGGAAACAGAGATGATCCAAATCTGAGATAAACTAAATTCGTAATGGCTCTGCACCTTTGGGGCCCACACGTTTATGCTTGCTTTTGCCCCATAGTATTTCTCTCCGCTCACGTATCCCACCGCGTGCTATAAAACAAGTCATTACCGCAAATCAACGACATTAGTGATCATTAACTAGAGTAATACATTAGTGATCATTATCTTTTTCAGATAATAGTCCCATATTTTAAAATTATAATATTTTTATCTAGTAGAAACGTGGCAGAGCTTTAACTTCGTGAGAGTTTGTGTTTCCCAAAATCTTGATAGCTAAAGGGTTTTATAATTTTAAATTATGGGACTATTATCTGAAAAAGATAAATTTGCTGACAGAATATAGAAGAGGTTTAATCATTAATCAAAAGAAGTTTTTTTGTAGTGTANTTTTTTTCCCCTATATTTCTCAAAAGATGAAATTTCAAATAATATCTAAAATTGAAATTGACGACAAAAAAAAAAAAAAAAAACCTAAAAATGAAATTAAAAACACTTGCCAATTTTTTTGACCACTTTTTCCCTTCTCGTCCAAAGATAGTAAGGAAATAAAAATTCCATCGTTTTAAAAATCGTACATTTCCAAACCAAGAATTTGAATTTTGAATTTATAAAAAATCCGGACAAAAAACATTATCTATAGAATTTGCTACTAATAGTTATAGCTAGCTGGACCAAAAAGTCTATCTAAACTTTAATTTTCTTGAAAAAGATAAAAACATATGACTAATGTTCTTTGATTTTAGAAAGGAAAAAGAGAAAATCTTACTTCATAGCCATTGCTGATGGTATCTCTCTTGAAATGTCTGACTTTCTTGCCAAAGCTAGAAACAGAGTTTGCTCTGAGAATGTCTTCTTGTTTTGTTCTTCTGATAGGGACTGTTCTTTCATGACAGGTCTCTCCCTCCATACTCCATAACTGGAAGCTCTTCGGTCTCAATCCTCTCCTCTTATTATGCCCTCTTGTCCTCTCAGGGGGATCCTTCAGTAATTAAACTCATAGATTAAGTGGTTTATCATCAACAGGTCTAATGACTTTGCAATTAAAGATTAACATAGGTTTGTAAGTATGTGTACCAGTGGCCTCTGTCCTCTTAATCTGGGATGATCAAATGCTGGTTGCTGATGCGATACAACACAGTCTATGATGTCACCATCAGGGCTCTGCGACAATAAGGGGACACCATTAAATCAGAAATCAGAGAAAGATAAAGAAGAGTGTGATTTGTAATGAAGGAAGAAGAGAAGACCGTGTGTGTGCTTCTTCAAACAGAGCATAGAGAGTCAGAAACAGAGTAAGAAGAGTGTTTGTTTTCTTGTGAAACAGAGGACAAAGAATCAAAACAGAGTAAAAAGAGGTTTAT
The DNA here is from genome assembly GCA_900406535.1 of Noccaea bulbosa. Classification (NCBI taxonomy): domain Eukaryota; kingdom Viridiplantae; phylum Streptophyta; class Magnoliopsida; order Brassicales; family Brassicaceae; genus Noccaea; species Noccaea bulbosa. The sequence continues at coordinate 9,264 of OVBJ01001504.1, read as the reverse complement.
TTTGTTTTCTGAAACAGAGGAAGAAGAAGAAGAAGAAGATTAGCGTTTGATATATCTCACTTACATGAATTGTCTTGACGGAAGATTTATTGATCTTCCTGAGATGTTGGTTAATGGCTCTGATCTTATTTAGCTCCTCGAGTGGTCGGAGGGTTTGGTTTCTTGGTGAGAGATTCTTGGTTTCCAACGACAAGACAGAGGAAGAATAAGAAGACAAGAGAATAATAGAGAGAAGGAGAATGTTGTGGAAACAAGGACGAAACAAAAAGATCATATCTAAGAAGAATCCTCGTCTTCTTTCTCTTTTTCTCATTCTTGTTTCTTCTACGAAAAACTCTGCTTCCGTTTGTCTCATTGTATTGCATCGATCGAAACGACGGCATTTAATGCCGTTTCTGGGTTTCCTCGACACGAACACAGCTCCCATCAAAACCCAAACAGTTTTCTTGATAAAAAGAATGAGTAACTATACAGAAGAAGACAAAAACCCTTGATTTTTAAATTCGTCTCAAGGTCTCACCATTCCCAAAGCTATTCAAGCTAAATGTATTCATCTCAGACCCAAATAAAAAAGCAAGAACAATCCTATTGTCTTCTTGGGGTCTCTTATCAAGAAAGAAAGAAAGAGAGAGAGAGAGAGGAGAGAGAGAGAGAGAGACTTGAAACAGGTTTATGGAATTGTGGTGTCTTAAAGTAATAGCATAAGTGTGTATATGTGTTTTATGTTGGTGTTATAAGTACTTGGGTAGTGATGAAATCATTCATGCATTTGTTTCTTTGTTTTCTTTAAGTGTGAATACTCATTTTCTTCAGCCAAAAAAGGCATTGTAGTTAGATTTTGCTTAGTCACTTTATGTCAGTGGGCTTTTATGATTTTGTCTCTTTTTTTCCTTTATATTTGGTTACAGCATCACTGCCTCCAAAAGCTTGGTGTGGGTTATCATCTGAGATGTATAATGTTAAGTATCTCATGCTAACTTGCTAACATGTTTGTGAAGAAAACAAATTAAGTTTTTGCTTTGATGTTTGTGTTGGCTAGAGCGATCGGGAAAGCAAATTGTTTTCATGACAAGGGACATGGTGCGAAATGTTCCGTATCGAACTATCCATTCATAGCAGCATTTGGGATGCATGGTACAGCTTATTCTTAGTCAGATCCCTAATTTCCACAAGCTTTATTTTCTCTCCATTATCGCCTCGGTTATGTCCTTCTCTTATGCGTCTATCGGAACTGGATGGCTAGTACGTCTTCGCTCCCTACTTTATTTTCTCTTTCAAAATGCACATATATTTGCTGTCTTATTACTCTTAAGCTATTTGAAAACCCCATGCAAAAATTTGGTTAAAATAAAGATATATGAGCTCTGATATATTGAAAGCGGGTTGATATATGGAAAGGTGGGAACAAGGTTGGTAAGACGGGAGTGACATGGACGGTGGTTGGAGTGGATGTAAGTGCGTCTGACAAAGTATGGAGATCATTTCAAGCGGCTGGAGACATTGCATTCTCATACGCTTATTCCATATATAGTTCTCGTTGAGATTCAGGCATGTTTTTTTTTTCCTATTTCCACTTTGTATATATAAATGCATCTCTCATTTAGATTATGTTGGTGGTGGTCACTATCAAAATAGTATCTAGCAATTTTTTATTTATTTACATTCTAATGTTAATTAGAGAATATGTTGGTTGAACTAATGACTTCTTGATGACTAAATTAAATATTTTATATAAACTTGCTAATGTTACTTTCAAACGCGGTTTATGGTGTGGCTATACATACTATGGATATATATATATATATATATGAGTTTAATTGGATATGTTAAGTTCTTAAAGATAATGAAGCTTTTTTTTCTTGTTCAGGGTACGTTGAGGTCAAGCCCGCCAGAGAACAAAGTGATGAAAAGAGCTAGCAAGCCTTGCCAGAGTCTCTACCACAACTGTTTTCTATCTTTTATGTAGTTGCATTGGATATGCTGCATTCGGAAACCAAGCCCCTGGAGACTTCCTTACTGACTTTGGTTTTTATGAACCTTACTGGCTCATCGATTTTGCCAATGCTTGCCTTGCTCTCCACCTAATCGCCGCCTATCAGGTAATTAAATCATAAGAAAAATTAGTCCAAGTTTAGGATTACTAGAATTCTATCTACCACTCACAATTTTGAAGCTCGTATTGGTGATGTTTATATAATGATCGCAGGTGTTTGCACAACCAATTTTCCAGTTTGTTGAGAACAAATGCAACAAAAAGTGGCCAGAAAGCAAACTCTTCACCAGGGAACATTCGATGAACATAACATAGTTTGGAAAATGTCGCGTCAGCTTCTTTAGGCTGGTGTGGAGGACAGCCTATGTGATCTTGACGACAGTTGTAGGCTTGTAGCAATGATATTCCCATTCTTCAACGCGATCTTGGGGTTTATTGAGAGCAGTCTCATTATGGCCGCTAACAGTTTATTTCCCGGTGGAGATGCACATTGCGCAGAAGAAGGTCAAGAATAAGAAGTGTACTCTGAAATGGATGGGGTTGAAACTCATTGTATCAGTTTGTTTGATTTTTTCCCTCCTAGCCGCAACAGGATCCATCGTTGGCTTGATAAGTAGTGTCAAGGCATACAAGCCTTTTCACAATTTAGATTAGTAACTTGTGTAATCTATCTAGCTATCTACCTCTTAGTTAGTACTTAGTAGTTACGTACTACTGGTACATAATTTCGGTGCATGTCTCTCTTAAATAATTAATGGCGTTGACCAAATAAAAACGCTCGCCGGTTTATTGTTTTGAAAAACATTGGCTTAGAAGTGACAATATTATTTGCGAATTGATTTTAGAGAATGGAGCTCTCTCATTCACTCTCACAAGATAATGACATAAATAATTTTAACAAAATTGTTTAATTTTTTGTTCATTTATCATAAATGTTTAATTGATTTTCTTATAAATAAACTATAAGATAAACATTAAATTAGAAATTCAGAAAATTCAGCAACATACATGATAAATCTAATAATTAAAATAAATATATTTACATCATCAACTTAATCCTTTGGCAAATTCTCTGCGATTTTGATGTATTTTATTAGTCTTGATAAAATAAATATTTATTGGAATACGAGAAAAATTATAACATAAAAACGAATATGAACATATAATGCTACTGATTGTAACATAGCTATTTAGCAATTTATAAAAAGATATAATAAAAAATCTTGAAAATTTTATAATTAATAAAAAATAATTTTAAAATATAAGTATATCCCGCACAAGGCGTGGGAAAATAATTTAATATTTCATAAAATATAAAGATTCTGAAAAGTTTATTGAAAACAATAGTTAATCTCACGCGAAGTGCGAGAAAAACACCTAGTTATTTATATTAGTATAGATTCGTCTGTCTCTCGAGACTATAATTTAATTGGAAACAATTATTTGCATGTTTTGAAAATAGAAGGTTAAAATTTAAAACCATTTTGAATCTATACTATATAAAAGTTGAGGCTATAAGTCTTTGAGGGCGTCCACATAAGATTTTAAGACGCGATTTTATTGGTCCACATAACTATATTCAAAATTAAGAAAATTTTCAAATTTTAGACAACCAATAGTATAAATCCACATCATCATATGATTTTAAAACATGCTTTTATTAGTCCAAATAATCATCTTAATTTAGTATAATTTTCCAAATTTTTAACAACCATCATATAAAATTTACAATTTTTAAACATGTAAGATATGGAAATTAAGTACATGATTTTAAACAACCAATAGTATCATTCCACATCATCACCAAAATTAATTAATTATTTTCCTTATCATATTTTAGAAAATTTTATTAACTAAATATTTAGAAAACAAAGAAATTATATTTTCAAATTACAACAAAAGTAAAACTTCGTAAATTAGTTATATTAAATTTTCAAAAACTAATATTATTAGTACACATAACTTTATTTAATACTAAATTTGTTTCTAAATTTTGCTAAGCCAATAACGAAATACATGAAACAAAAAAGAACACAAATGAGGAATAGAGAATAGTATAAGCAAAGATGAATAAAAAATAAAATAAGAATAAAGAATATATCAAAATAGGAGAAATTGAAGAAGAATAAATAAAAGAAATTGAAAAAATGGAGTGAAGAAGAAATGAAACTAAATAAGAACACAAAGAAGGAATAAAGAAGAGCGAAGATGAAGAAGAGCAAAACCGAAGATGAGTGAAGATAAATAAGAAACCAAAAAAAGAAAAGAAATCAAAGTAGGTAAAATTGAAGAAGAATAAATAAAAGATAATTAAAAATCATAGAAACAAGAGTGAAGAAGGAAATGAAACCAAATAACAACACAAAGAATGAATAAAGAATAGTGAAGACGAAGAAAACCATAAGCCAAACAAGAACACAAAGGAAGAACAAAAAAGAGCAAAACCAAAGATAAGTGAAGGTATATAAGAAACCAAATAAAAACAAAGAAAAAATCAAAGTAGGAAAAATTATAGAAGAATAAATAAAAGAAAATTAAAAAATATAGAAATTAGATGGAAGAAAGAAATGAAGAATAACCATATGCATCAATTACCTTTTCTTCAAATAAAATTTATACCCCTAGAAATCCAACCAAAATATTAGTATTAACTTATCTATAATATTATAATATTAGTTTTTTTAGTTTAAATTTGTTCAGATGTACATTTAATTTTTTAGCTTTAGCTAGGTGTATCAGATAGTCAAAATTTATTCTACCTAAGATTAAAGAGATTTATACTAAAGATAGTAGTGAATAATTTAAAGTGTAGAACAACCAATAATACATAAAAGAAGAGAAGCTGGAAGAAATAAAATCGAGCGAAACCTAGCATTTAGAATTAATCATATAATAAATAGAAGAATATGAACCAAAAAAGCAAAAAAAAAAAAAAGAGTAAATGAAGAAGAGCGAAGACAAAAATAACAAACGGAAAAAAACCCCCACATAATATAAGGCTAAACCAAGAAACCAAATAAAAATATGAAACCGAAGAATATGAAATTGAAAGTTATGCTTAACTATACTTTTATGACGCATAAATTGAATTATTATTATCGTTATTAGACATTGCTTATTATATGTGTGATTATGTAGTTGTACATTTCTAATTTAATTTTCTTTCTACGAGTAGTTTACATTTTTAAGTTTGGTTAAGTGTATCATATAGTGAAAATTTTATTCTACATAAGATTAAATTAAAGAGGATTACAATAAATCTATTTCTAAAAGGGATAAAATTTTACTTCGACTATCTGAACTAATCATAGAAGAAACAGAAAAACAATAAGCTCAATAAGAAGGAACATATAAAAAATATCAAAGAACGAAGACAAAAAATAAAACAAAAGATGAAGAAAGATGAAGAAGCAGATCAAATAACAAAATAAGAAACCGCAAAGACAAATAAACATAAGAGGAAAATGATTAAGAGTAAAGATGAAAAAGAAACAAAAGAAGAATAAGAAACTGAATAAAGGAGAATAGTCGGAAGAAAAATAAACAAAAGACGAAGAATAATTAACATCGGTTCAACAATCACCATGACTATGCTATTGACAATAAAAATTTAGGAATACAAAATATTTAACCAAACTATTATGCGCGGGTAAAAGACCTAGTATATATTTGGATAAAAGACTAAAGTTTCAGAATAGAAGACTAAAGTTTTGAAAATAGAGAAGACTAAAGTTTCAGAATTAATTGTTTGTTCAATGTTGAGCATCCATATTTTATATATAATATATATATTTTTTTTTTTTACGTCAAAATAAAGTTTTTATTAATCAAGAAGGAATTACATAATGAGAGTACAAGAGATCTGAAAAAAGACCATTATCAGTTATGAGGCAAAGAGACTATCCTACAAAGGCAAAAAAACAAAGAAAAATATTTCTCTCTTTTAGTCATATAATTTTAAAAGATTTTCTATCATTCACCTCATGAATGTAATTTATCTTCTCTTAACCTACACAGAGTTACACTTACACAGCACCAACCAAAAAAGAGGAATCAAAATTAAGAGAAAAAAATCCCAAAAATCAGATTTAACTGATTGCTACGAAGGACACACACAGTACAGTAAATTTCTAGGAAGGTCTTTTGGGCTATGTAACGGCCTTTTAAGCTCGGTGATCAAACATGAGTATAGCCCATGAGACAGGCCCATCCGGTGGGTGTATATATATATCCTCAAAAGTTGAAGTAACCTAAACCGATCGAGAACTTGCGTTGCGCCTGTTCATCTCCTCAATTTCTCTCTTTTTTTTCCCGACGGCGGAGAGTCGATATGGCAGGAGTTGAGTAGAGAGTCGATATGGCAGGAGGTCAGTATTTTGGATTTTGGATTACGGATCATAGCCTTGTCAAATTACTCGCAATTCTTATCTGATCTCCGTTATAGATGAAAGACCTAACTGCGATTTGTTTTCTGGTCTCTAGATTGTATTATGAATCCAACAACGGGGGTTTTGTGGGACCTCAACACGTGTCCGGTGCCCGATGATGTTGACCCTCGTCGTGTCCGTGCGTGTATTGAATCGGCGTTGGAAAAGCACTTTGGTGGTCCTCGTCCAGTTACCGTCTTTGCCGTCGGCAACCTCGATTACGTCTCTCCTAGCCTCTTGGAAGAGATCTCTTCCTCGGGAGTCTTTCTTAGACACGCCCCTTTCCGTTAGTCGTCGTCTTATATCTCTTTTTACCACTAGTATTATGGTTTTTGTAGTTGAGAGTTTGGACTCATCTGGCCTTGCGTGCGTTTTTCCCAGGTTTGTTCGACGTCAAAGATATTTTGTATAAATGGAAATGCAATGGGCGTATGACTCATGTATTGCTCATATCCGGTGATGATGCGTGGTTTAATAAATCCCTTTACTCCATGGGATTCACTATTCTTCGTGCATTCTCACCTCCTCGCCCACCACTAAACCCTAACCCTAACCCTGACCCGGAGTGGTTCTGGGAAAGCTTTTTCAAAGGTGGTTTTCTTTATGCTCACATAGAATTAACCAGCAAAGCTAAGCTGTCTCTGTCTCTGAACTAGTTAGTTTTATTCTTTGCCCACAGAGTATTCAGGGGCTCTGCACACAAGCAGCAGCGAGGTGATATTTAAGGATGAACCTGCCTGCTTGTGCACCTTATGCGATTTTAGCAGCCAAAGCTGTGATGGTTTCATCGAGCATCTCGAGACTACAGAACACCAAGAGCAGGTAACCATCCCTGCCTTTCTACTCTCAGCTTTCTAACATTACATTTGTAGTTGTCTAACCATTTTGATCCCATTTGGAATGTGCGTTTGGTAGGCTTTCAAAATGTACCGCCGCAAGTACGTGCCTGTAAACCCCAGCTATGAACCTGTCCGTCATATGGCCACGCATTACAGGAGTGAAGAACATTCTCAGAAAGTAAGCATCCTTGCCCACCCCCCAGTCTCTTGCAGCTTGTAAGAAATTGCTTCTTCAAGCAGAAGCTGGCCATTCAAACTCCTGAGGAAGAGGCGTGCGCGGGCGTACGGCGGAGTCCTTGGCGTATCACAGAAAGTCGGTTTAATTACTCGGAATTCTCATCTGATATGTTTGATCTCCCTTCTAGTTCTAGATTAATCATCTCTAACTGCGATGCGATTTGTTTTGTGATTGATAAATCGTAGGTAACAACAGTTGGTTGCCTAGCAGAATGCCGCTCATGAATGTGAAGGACAAGTTTCCTACATAGCAGATGAGAATTCCGAGTAATTAAACCGAATGTTCCCTTGCTTCTTCACGCAGAAGCTGGCCATTCAAACAAACTCTTGAGAAAGAAAAGGCGTGCCTGGGTCTTTGCGTTGCACAGAAAGTCGCAGAAGCTCAAGAAAAAAAACTCACTAATCACACTCTTGAGGAAACAAAAAGTGAACTAGCCGAAGAAGAAGTGTGCATGGCCCATGGCGTGTGTTGTTCTTCTCTTAAATCATTATGCTTTGTTCTACTAAAATAATAACCACACTTGTTTCAAAAGTCGGTTTTTTTATTTGAATTGCTGAGGATAGATATAGTTCATTGATCTTTTTTCTTTAGAATCTCTCCGCCAACATGTATACAACCTTCTACAAGATTTCGATGTACCTTAATCCGATCTTAATTTCCAATGATCTTAGTTTTGTTTAACCAATCTTCATAAAAACCAAAAACTAAGAAATGATTTTCGATTTGCTTCAAGTGAATCTCGTTTATTTAATGACACAAAATACATACATATTTTTAGTTATCACACTGTAAGAACAATGAAAAAAACATGGAAGAACATCGAAAAATTACATTTTGTTAGTTACTTCTAAATTTAGGCTCGGATCGAGATTTTGTCATTGTCCTTGAAGGTATATGATGCTTAGACAAGATCTCTGCGATGACCAAACAAGTGAGAGTTCTTAAGAATGAGGTTTCTTGTGGAGGAGTCAACAACGTATCCTTGACCAGGCATCCATTGTAGAAGCTGAAGCAGCAATTCCATTTTATCAGGTTCCGAAATGTATGGGAAATCGCAATCTCAAACAGAACCTGAAAACAAAACAACACACCGAAGAAAAACGAAACCCTACTTTTTGTGATTCTTAGGATAGTTCAACTGTAATGTAATATATTTCCAAGCAAAACGTGTAAAAGATAGCTTCAAGTTGGTTATTTACCTGATCGATTTTGTAGCCAGAACCATGCAAGACCTTCACAACATCGTTCACTAAGTTAATATTACCGGAGATCATAAACGCTCTGCCAAATTTCTTTAAAGTTGGCTGTGACATCATATTTTTGACCAAATTATTAGACCGTTGACGCAATGGACCAAATGTTAAAACTTGCCTCAAAAAGGGATTTCAAACCTTCACTACAACGTATGCGTCTTTGAGGAGCTTCCCTTGGATTAGAGTGTGAAGAATTTTCTCATGCAGATCTCTGCAGATAGTTCTTTTGCTGTATGAAAGAAGAGAATGAAAACAGAAAAAATAAACATAAAAACAAACAAAATATCTAGCGTAAGGGATATCTGTGAAGTAAAGAAGAGAACGAAGATCCAATTTTATACATAAGAGAAAAGTGTTTATATATAAGATAGTAGAGGAGGATATGTCGAGCAGAGAGGAGAGGAGAGAATGAGCAGAATGAATGGAGGAGGATATAGCTGCGGATATTTCTAGGGGAGATACACTAAGGGGGTGTTATTCAATCATATATTTAAAATCAATTCTATAGGTTTTA
>OVBJ01001503.1:16245-27544 GCA_900406535.1 Noccaea bulbosa | reverse complement strand
CTCTCTACACATGAATAAGATCATCCCATTCTCTCATTACTCACAACACGTAATAACTTCTTAAATCACTCTCATATATCCGGAAAAAACTTTGGACGAACCGGATTAAACCGGGAATTAAATTCCAATTTTAATTTCAGAATTATCATTTAAGTCTTAATTAAATTGATGTATGGACACCAATTCGAACCAAGGCAAGGCTGGTTGTAACTCGGCATGAAAAAAGAGTTGCACCAGGGTTCGAGCAGCCAGCAAAATTGGTACCCGACAAAAGCTTGGAGATTGAATCTCCTCTCTGAGGTAATATAAATTACCTTTCTTTTTTTTGTTTTGTTTTTGAACATCAAGATAGTGATGCATTGTCTCAGAAAAAGCTGACATTATTTGAATACAGAGACGCAGCAAACCCGTGATTGGGAAAGCAATGGGAGAAGAATCAGAAGAGAATGTTCTCACTGAGAAGCGGGGGTGGAGGAGGATGCGGCTTGGTCACGCGTTGCTATAAGATGATCCGCGTGATCAGCGTTGCAGTAGATAAAGCTCTTCTTACCAGATGTTGTGGTGGTTTCCACAGCGGAGAATCCCAAGTATTCTCCCTCACACTTCTTCTGGCAGATGTTAGCCATGAACTTGAACATCTCGTTCCTCTTGTTCCATGCTTGGTCTACATATTCCTTGACCGGCATCCACTGTAAAAAGTAAAAACCATATACAAACAACAAGCTCAGTTAACTTTCAACAGTTTTTCTTGGCTCGTCAACAGTGAAAGTTAGGAAGGTTATTATTGTTATACCTTAGCATTCAAGATCTCAGATGTTTGCTCAGTGATTTCGTAGGAGCGAGGAGTTAAGAAACATAGGAAAAACAGATCCGTTTTCTGATTTAAGAATGCTTTATGGCTTTGCCTGAGAGCAAAAAGAGTAAATTCAATCAGGAACTGATGCGGTAAGCCACAAATCATAATGTGTTCCAAGGGCAATGAAACGTAGATTTACCTGAAAGCCAACACTTCCACAAAATCTGCAGTAATCTGAAGTAAAAAAATACAATCGAAAGATTAGAGTGTCAAGTAAAAAAAGATCCATGTAATAGATATCATTGTCTGAAAGCAAGATACATACACCAGTTTCTTCTTTGACTTCCCTAGCTACTGCAGCGCAAATATCTTCACCCTGTGGATTTGGAAAGTTTTTGTTAAGAGGCAGATAAAGAAAACAATCACAACTTCATTTCCGCCAATCTCCTTTTAACTTCAAGCTTGATCACCTTTCGAAGGACCAATGTTTGACACTATGAAGGTGTAAAAACTTATCTGAGTTATTGTAACAACTTAAGCTGTAACCAAAGCTTTTCTTATTCAATTCACCAAACACGATAGACTCGATTAATAAGAGACTCTCAACTCTCCTAAACAATATGCTGAGACCTTTTATAAGCCAAGCGCTCACTAATTTCTTCATCTACATTCAATTCTAGGCTACAAGTAGACCTATATCTAACAGACTAAGACTAAGAGTTAAGCCATTTGCATTTCTTCAAAGCTTTGCAAGTTCTCTTTAGATGATAACGTTGAACAACGGGTTGTTTTTTTTCTTTTCGTTTTTAAGCTAAAATCTTCATGATGGAAACTATTTAATGAGGGCAACAAAGATGACAGAAAAAAAAAGTCTGATGTAAATCACCTCGTCGACAACACCGGTAGGTAGCTTCCACACATTTTTATCTTTGAAATAACCAGTCCTTTCCTGGACAACGAGAACCTGCACACTCATTCAAGTATTTCATCAAGATTCAGTCAAAGAAACATTTTCATAAACAAACAACATCGAGAAAAGAAAAATAAACACAGATCTAGTATAAGACAAGTTATTGTGAAAAACTCTGATCTTGTTCGTCCCTTGATGATTGAAAGATAAGAATAAAATGTGGTTTACCTCTCCAGTCTTGTTGTTGAAGACCAAAGCACCGATGCCTACGACATGAGAAGCATTGGCTGGGATTGTATCAGGAGTTTGAGCGATCCAAGTTACAAGCATCAAGTAATCAGGCTCCGCGTGGTGATACCTAAACCCTTCCTGAAGAATCACACCAATTCAACACACAATACTCATCAATCATATAATGATCTTATAACCTCCTACAAAGTCAAAACATCATATAAAAACCACTTACACCAACTGCAGCCTCTACAAGATTAGCACAGTTAAGAGGCAGCTTTATCCATATTCCCTTCTTCCCCTACAAAAAAAAAAAAAAAAAAAAAACTCTCTCTCATTGGAAGTGCTCAATCATATCTCAGAACCAATAAAATCTTGAGTTCAAAATTGTTCGATACCTGCTCTCTCCAATGCGAAAGGGAAGCCTTTAGGCTATTGGTGAAAACCTGAGCATCCATGGGGTCCTTCATGGTTACAGTAACACCATCGTAATTGTCAGTCTCTCCTTCGAATAAAGGGATCTGCTGAGCTATAGTTTCACTATCCATCACAATCACTTTCCTGCTCAAAGGGTGAAAAAGAAAAAAAAAAAACCAACAACAACAAACATTCAAAGGTATTGCGAGTAACAAATACAGAGAACTGAGGAGAAAATGTGTGTACCTTGGAGAACTGAATTGTTTGTGAGAAAATGGTCGAGCAGAAGCCTGAAGACTTTATGCAAAGAAGACGGTGAAAGAGAGTGGTAGACTTTGGTTTGATTCCACATTTTCCAGGAAAGTCTCCGCTATATTTAAATGGCAGAGGAGGCAGGAACTTTCTTCAATCATATAAAAAAAATTAATACCAAAAAAGCTCTTATGAATGAATGAATGCAGCAGATTCAGATTTAGTTTCCTACTTCTATATATTAAAAGGCATATAATAGTATGACTTTCGATTTAAACTCTTTAGATAACCAGAAGAAAGCAGAAGATTCCAAGAAACCACACCTTTAACAGCTAATTCATAAAAGAAAAAACCTTTCTTTGAAGCTTTGACTTTGTTGCATTTTGCATAAACATAATAACAATCAAACTATTTGGCAAGTAAACAGGTCGGATTCATTATATCAAGGTAACAATGGTGATTCCATGAACCTGAGTCCCTTGTTACTACTTACTAGTTTCAAATCCTATTTAGCGGTGCAAGATTTGAGAAGGAGAGGGAAAGTGGGAAATGCAACTCTTTAAAAGCCAAAAGAGCTTCAATACGTCGAAACAAAGTCTGGTTCAGGACTTTCATCGAACAGTTTGCGTGCGTAACCGAGAACTCCACATTTTGTGTAAAATCCAATCAAAGAACTCAAAAATCTCGAGAATTTTTGAGAGCCCGAACACAACCAGGTGGTTATGAATATGTTCCCCAGGAAATAGAGACTTATAAGCAAAAGATTCGGACAAAAATTCTTCAAAAGTGTAAGAAAGCGGACCAGAACCTTGGAACTAGACTTGCGTTGAAGAAAAAAACAAAAAAAACGTAGGGGATCAAAGATCTTTAAGCGAACCGGATTAAACCGGAAATTAGGCGTTATATTTACAAAACTCATTTAAGTAGTAATGAATTGGGTAGAGGGACACCAATCCGAGCCCAGTAAAGTGGTGTGACTCAGCATGATGATAGAGTCACAACCGGGGTTCGAGCCGGAGATTGGTATGATGCCGATGGTATAGAGGAGGAAATTGTTTCGCTTCTCCCTCCTCACGGGCTCACTCGTGAGAGATAACAACAGTTGGAGTCTTGATCACGCTGCCTTCTGTTGCCCAGCCCTTCCCTGAAGCGAAGGTCTGTGGTCGGTTCGGGCTATCCTGGGGGAATCATGCTCTCTTGAGCGGTTAGCCGATATGAGGTAATCTTAATTACCTCTCTTTTTGTTCATCATCGGCTTCCATCGAACCAGTCAGTTTACGTGCCTAACCCATATAACTCCACATTTTCTTTAATCATAAAATCCAATCAAAGATGCAAAGGTAACCGAACCTGAGAAACAGAGATGGAAATTTGATTTTCAGGATTAAACGGAAAAAACAGACAACACTGATTATAGAATTGATGATGATGAGGAAGACGATGCAATGGCGTTGATTCTTTTGAATCTTTGATACCTTTTTACTGTTCATTTGTTTCTAGTTTGTTAAATTATCTAGCGAGCCAGTCAAAACTGGGAATCGTTCGGTTATTCGTAAGGAAAAGTAAAACTAAAGCATGTCACCAGTTCGGTCCCATCCAAAACGGCTGTGTCACTTAACAACTTAACACATGCCACCTGGGTTGTCAAAATTTCGGGATGCGTTGCTTTGTTTTGGCAATCAGATTATTTTATTTTTCTTCAATCGTGTTCCGCATTTTAGACATGAGCATGCTAAAAGAATATTCAAAAGCTACAATTCAAAAATATATGATTATGTTACCAAACTCGATCCCATCCAAAACGGCTCTGTCACCTAACAACTTACACATGCCTCCTGGGTTCGATGGTATTCGTCGGCAGAGATTAATTTGGCCCCGATTTAAAACTCTCGTCGGCATATGTGACCTCCCTCTCTCTGAGGTTAAACTTTGAGGCAATCTAAATTACCTCTCTTTTTGTTTTTGATTTGTCAATCAGATTATTTTATTTTTCTTCAATCGCGCGTGTTCTGCATTTTAGTCTTTAATTAGACATGAGCATGCCTAAAAGAATATTCAAAGCTATAATTCACAGATATATGAAATTAATTACCCAAATTCTACGATTATGTGTACATGACTAAGCCGAATTCGTGAGATTTAGAGGTGGCGTCGTTGTGCTTCTCAAACAGGTGGCGTTGCTAGTTCTTGGAGTTGTGGTTGTCGTGTGTGGTGGTTATCACAGAGAACTAAACGGTTATCGCATGTCTGTTTCTTACCTAATTCGAGTTTAATTCGACTGCGATTCATTAGTACGTAAAAGTGTACAAATTAGATTCATAAAAGATATCGAATGTTTTTAATAATATATATTTTCATTAAATCCAAAAGAAACTCTCAAAAAACTTGTTAATAGGAACTTGAATAAATTGAGGAACTTGTAATATAATAGCTAGCTTCACCTATTTTTTAGTTGTCCATTTAAAGTTGACAATATTACGTTTTCAAGTATAGCTAGATGGTTTACCTTTTTGTTAATAATTGTGCAACATATTTCACTTTACCTTTTGATTTTTTCATTTAACTGTCAATCTTTTGTCATGATACTGGAACCCAAAATAGTCATTCCTAAAACCTGAAGCCTTAATTAACAGCATATTTTTTTATTCATTTAATTTTTCATATGAACATACATGATAGTATTTCGATTAAAAATATTTAAATTATAGAAAATCATATGTTGAGTTGTTGACACAAATATGCATCGTCAAATCGAGAAATCATGAACCAAAATTTCATAGTTTGAAAACTTTTAAAAGTTATGCATATATATCATATCCAAAATCAGCAAACTCGTGAATGTTACGTTTTGCATAAATTATTATTGTTAACTTGGATACATCTCTATCAGAAACAGTTTACATGATATTTGTAACAATTCTCTTTCAAGAGATCATCAAAAGAAAGAATATTAAAAGTAACAAGTAGAAATCATATTATTTAATAAAAACATATATGATATATCGATATCATTTACCAGCAGAGCCTGGAAAGCCAATACCATTGCGTGTTGTAGGAAATGTTGCAAACAACATACTACAAAACACTCCTACGCCTACCGGCAACGCCGTTAGAACCTCCAACGCTTCCGCTGATGGTGCGGGAAAGAAACAATTTACCGCATTCCGATCAAACAGAACCACCGCACAAAACACCAATAACGACATGATAGCATGAGCAAAATCTATAAACCTCAGCTTATATTTTTTAGATAATTCTTGAGGAAGCGTTGTGGATCCATCAATGATCCAAAACCCATGGATTGTTGCAAATCCGTAGCAAATAGTACCGTTTTTGTCTTTGTAAGAATCCGTGAAGCTAAGTATGAAACAAGAGAATCCACATATTGCCACTAGCATTGATGTCATGATCTTGCTAGCTAAATCGCATCGACCACCGTTAGAGAATATCGGCGATAAGAGTTGAAACGCGAGAACAGTTCCTGTTGGTAAGAGATTAGCTAAATGAGCTGTGGTTTGAAACGTTTGACCTATTGCCTTTTGTACCCACGTTGTTCTTTCTACATCCGGAAAGTCTCTGTTTTCTTCTAGGAGTGGCTTTTTGATTTCTTCTTCAGTGTTTTGTTTATGATCTTCAACGACTTTGATCTCCATATCTTCCAAGCTTTTTCCTTTCTTCATTCTCTATATATGTTTTTCTCTGATTTTAGGAAATGATTTGGTTTGAATGATGTAAGAAGGAATCATGATGAAGGATTTATAAGAGAGGTGAGAAAAAAGGCTACTTAACATTGTGCCTTGCAAGTAACCTTTGAAACCAAACCAAAGTCTTTGTTTAAGTGAAGTATGTTCTTGCACACGCTTCTTAATTTAAGAGGAGAGTAGTATAATTCTTTGAGTTTTAACTTTATGATTTTGATGATACTTTTTATCTTATAGCCTTTTGTTAAGGGTTCTACAGAATTTCGTGACACGTGTGAGTACCATGAACAGTTCTCCATGTCGTTATTAATTCTTTTTAGATTATAATTTCGTAAAATCCTAGCGGGATTCTTATTTGGACCATGTCTAATGCACCATTTAAAATAATATATAACTTTGGTTATGATCATATTTTCTTGTGTTGAGAATCTTTGAATTATCACGTAAGTTTTTAAATAAGACTAATCCATCGTGGAGGTCAAGTAAGGTCTAACAAAGTAGATAAGTAATTATTCCGTAGAAATATGTCTAATTAACGTAAAGGTGTTTAGTTTTAGTCAACCACGAATTTTCGTTTCCTTTACCTTTGTATGGTGCCTTTAAGAAAGAATATATATAGTTGCATAGTTTTTAACTAACGTCAGTTTACCAAGTCATATAAGACACGCATTGAGGCCTGCACGTTACATACTTTGTTATTCTCATATTCCAAAACAAATCCCGAGAGCTCATTAAAGAAAGGAATAATGTTCCAGAAGTTGGACCTTTTAATACCAGAAAGCCCAATAATTAAGTAAGCACGCGAAAAGTGAATCAACCCACTTCCTCTTTTGAGTTATTTATGATTTTGCCATTTTCGTATAACATTTTACATTTGTATTATACTGCGATTTACTTTCGACTTTCATATTGTTCCTGATGTCCATTTTTTTTCCTTCTACCTTGAAATACAGTTTGATATTTGCTTGGTTTTTCTCTTTGCTGCATTCTTCTCAGTTCGTCAACAATAAAAATTTATCATAACTCACTTATAAGATAATATCCGCATGAATTAAAGGTGGATAATATGAATTTATGAGGATTGTCAAGTGTACGAAACAATAAACATCCTCATGTGTTGTTATTGATGAGACTTGGAAGCAAAGACCTTCTCATAATTTGGACGGTGGACCTAACTTGACTCCGTGTGGAACAAGGTATTGTCTTCTTTCTTACAAGTGTATACACAGATCAATATATATTATGCACTATTCCATTGCAATATGTAACATAATAAATTAAAAAAAAATTATAATTAACAAATAAAGTGATGATGTGTCAAATTTTTAAACACACATGAGTTGATGAGATGGCATCAGAGCCGTCCCTGAGAAGTGATGGACCGCAATAAATAAAAACACTTTTGGGCCTGTCAAAAAGAGTTTTATAAAATTAAATCTGAAAATTTGAAGCTAGAATTTGAAACTGCAACCTAATGCTTCCTCTTCTCAGTGTATAACCAATACATTTAAAGAATTTTTGAATTTTTAAGGCCGAAAATTTACTTATTCTATAGAGGGCTGCAAGCAGCTGCTTGCTTTACTTGCTCTCAAAGCCGGTTCTGGATGACATGAGAAAAAAAAATATATGTTTATAATATGATGTTAAGAGAATTTTTTTGTTAAAAAATTATTCTTAGTTAACTCGGCTGATTATATCTACTTATACGTTGTTTTCTATATTTTTGCTTTAACATGATTTTATAAATTTAATTATATAATAATATGTCTACAGTGCTTTTGATCCTTCCACATTGTTTAGATCTAGACTCTTGCTTTTAGAAACCGATCAGTAGGGACCAAATGATAGAAATCAAAACAAACAAACACACGTTAGAAATTGTTTTGTTCACTGCATTTTCAAGAGATGAGACAAAGTGCGTTAGAAATTTCCAAGAGAAAATTTAATTTTTTTTTTTTTTTTTTTTTTTTTGTGTGGAGGAGAGTGATCAATTTGATGAGACAATTTTAAATATGTTTTGATGCTTACTTGACCTCAGGGTTGCGCTCTTTCTAACTTTTAAGGCTATGTTTCAAGTCTCCGAAGAGATGATAATTTACCAAATGGTCATCGATATATTTTCTAGTTTCTCTGGGTAAACATGAAAAACATTATCTAAAATCTAAACATACACATGAGCTCATATTCTGAATGCTAAGTAATCTTCAACCATGAACCAGACACACACACCTGCTTATAACTTATTATAGATATCCAATTCTTTTCAGCTCAAACCAAATTAAAACATAATAAAAATTACTTCAAAACGAGTCATCACTCAGAAACAAAAGACATAAACTTTAAGAAAAACGATTTGATAACTTATGCAACAATTTCTGTAAAGCAGAAATTCTCTTTGTCGAAAGCTTAAGATTATGGTGTGCCACACAGGGATACACGCCGAGCTCCAACGAGAAGGCGACGTTTAGTAAGACGAAGTAAGTGAAACGTCCTGACTGCATTCCTCCAACGTCCCTTTGGAGGAGATTTTACACGTCCAAGCTGCAAAATGTATGTATATGAAACATGAGTATTTGCTTTATGAAATCTAAATTCTAGCTAAGATAAAAGGTTATTCAGTACTAAACATAGCACTTTTCACAATACTATGACATCGTTAGATAGTGTTTCTGGGTGCTAAAGATACCTGTTTTTCCTTTAGTGTTCTTCCATTGGTTTTCCTTTTCCTTTTTTGTTTGCGTGGTTTCTCGATTTGCACGAGACTTGGAAGATAACAAGCGGACACACGTGCGTGATGTAAATCAAAGGATTTAGACATCCTTTTTTGGAGCTTCACAGATTTGAAGTATCCATCTTCTCCAATGATGTAAGCTATCGGTTTGCTCTGTTTATGTCTGTCTAGATCGAAAACCACAGCGACTTTCTTCTCCTCGTCGATGAAAAAGCAACCAGTTTCCCTGTAAATCAGAAAACCATAGAGTGGGTTCATACTCACAGCGAAAAACTTGCTCCACGACACTGCGTTGAGGTCAATCTTATTTGTAACCCAAATCTCCCATATCCAAGATTCACCCCAATTCTCATGAAGCACCGCCAGCTGCTCGTCCCTAACACAAGATAGCGTCACCATATTGTTCGTAGTAGACTTAAACGGTTGAGCCAAACGCTTTCCAAATCTCTTTTTTGTAAAATCGAAACCGATCAAAAAAACTTTCAGCTCTACTACGTGATATCCCCATGCATTTTCTGTTGTTTCTATCGTCACTTTCACTGTAGCAAAAAGTAAGCATTCCCCTTCAAAGTCACGCAGCGTTGGTCATACCTTATTTCACAGCCCGGAGTGATGTCAAGAAACCTCCATGAACCACAGCTAAAATAGTAGATTTCGAAATCAACGGCTAGGCAAGAACAACCATCAGTCAAAACCGTCAACATCTTATGGTTACAATTGTTGTCATATCCGATAACATAGTTTTTGCGGACCCCGTATCTATGTTCTCTCGGTCTGATCCACCTTGTTTGCCCTAAATAGGGGTTCCACACCACGAGCTTGCTGACGTCCTTGGTGACACATAACACTAAGCCTTCAAAGCAAATGACTTCACGAATCTCGAATTGATTAGGTAAATCAAATTGCTTTATAGATTGACTGACCAAGTCTTCGTCCTTGCGGATTCCTTGGAGATCGAATCTCAACGAACAAACCTTAAAATCCATATTCATGAACCCTAGAAACTTATGCTGTCTTGTTGTTGCTTTAATTACCAACGATAAATTCTTTGGATAAAGCATTCAATATAGTTTTTGCAAGTAGATCGCACTGCTTTCAGGCATGTTAGCGGAACCCTAGCGAGTATATTCTCACCTATCACATGATTCACATCATATGGAACATCGCACAACCTCGTTGTCATTATACTAAGTTACGTTTCAACAAACGCTGCAATATAAATTAGGCCAAATAACAACTCTACCCAAATTTTCAATCATGTCAATATATAATTAAAGTAGAAAACACAGACACAAAAATACTCACAATGGACTGAACTGATGATAGAAGAATTGTAACATGTTTCTAAGCTTAATTAACACGGTGAAAATTACTCAGACTACCAGTAATTTATACGTAAATGACTATACTAGCTTCTAATAAACATTATTTACTAGACTAACTCTAATTTAGAGTTTAAGTTTTTGAATTTAGGTTTTTGGGTTAGGGTTTAGATATTGGATTTAGGGTTTATATTTTTAGGTTTAGGGTTTAGTTTTTTGGGTTTAGAGTTAAGATTTTGTGTTTAGGGTTTATATTGTGGGTTTAGTGTTTTTGGGTTTAGGGTTTAGTTTTTTGGGTTTAGGATTTAGATTTTCGATTTAGGGTTTAGTTTTTAGGTTTAGAGTTTAGATTTTTGGGTTTAGGGTTTAGATTATGGGTTTAGGGTTTGTCACTATGTAAAAGCGTGTCCAGTTATGACAGATTTATATTACATTTATCATAAGTCTGTCGTCATTAACACTTATTAACACTTAAAAAAACAATCTGGCACTTCATGTTTTCGGAAATCTGCCGGAGGTTAACCAAATAAGTGAGAAAAGTCTGTCAACGTAATTTAAGTCTGACAGACATAAATAACTCTGTTGCATCAGTAGCAATAAATCTGACAAATAAGTCTGGCATAGTAAACAAAACTGTCGCAAAAGGTAAATCTGTTGTTTCGTTCCACAAGGTAAATCTGTCATCTAAATGAAAAATCTGCTATCTAAAGTAAAAAATTAGTAATTTCAAAATGATTTGTGTCAATCTAGTAATAAACATACAAATTTATGCTATTTTAGTAATTTTCCCAATTAACACGTCTTAATTACCCTAATTCAAATAACCACGGTTACTGTTATAATTTTTCTAACCTTAAATTTTCTAATCTGGTTAGTCTAACTTCTCTGTTTTTTTTTTTTCCTGGCTGAACTAAATTGTGTGTTTATTAACGTTCAACG
>OVBJ01001503.1:0-16215 GCA_900406535.1 Noccaea bulbosa | reverse complement strand
ATTTTTTTTTTTTTTTTTTTTTTTTTTGGATAAAAGTCCTATTCTACAGTTGCAATGATACAAATTCAACAAATCAATCTACAATAATTTTAACCGATCCCAGCCATCAGCCATCGATTGAGCACAAATGCGGCAGAACAGAACCATCCCTCAAAATCGACCAAATCGGTTCTGTCTTTCCTTGGATAAAAGTAAAAGTGTAAGCATTATATTAGGGACATATTATAAGCTGGCTAGGGAAATGCATCCAGATACGTCCACTTTTTCAAGCAACATTTCCCTAGGCAGCTTATAATATGGGACAGAGGGAGTACTTGTTATCTTAGTATAAGATATCTAATATTTTAAGAACAAATGAAATAAATGTGAAAAAGTTAACAACAATTGAAAATATAATTTGAATATTTTGTACATTATTTATTGAATAAATATGGAAAATAAATATGCAAGATATATTTATGTATGTTAAAAGAAAATTGTCCTGTAGTATAATTGTATCATCTATATCAAATTATTATATATATATTTTTTTTTGTTAAATAAATTATTATATATATTATAGGGTTAAAGATTGTCTCCTAATGTTGAATATGTAGGCTCTAGTGAATCGATATGTTTTAATAATAAAAGCAAGAATATAATTTCTTTCACTTATTGCAGCCAGAGAAGTGAAGAAAGTAAAAGCTCGTAGATGATCTTCCGCAACCATCTACAATTATAGAATTTGAGATTTTCAAGCATATCTAAGAAAAACCTTATGTTATACTTATATATTTTTTGGGATCGCAGATAGTGTCTCCCAATTAGATACGATGAAATGTTCATGACATTACGAAAAGGTTTCTCAGTCTCTGGCATTGTTAGTACCAAAATCTTGGTTTCAGCTTTCAATTCAAGTCGACTATCCATGTGCTGAGGAGATATCATGATCTAATCTTACACCATAATGTTTAGCTTGGGACAAGAATTTTGTTTTTTTTTTTGTTTTTTTTTTTTCCAGTTTGGTTCAAATTCGGTTTCGATCGGTTAGAATTCATGTGTTAAATTTGACAAAATATTAAAGGAATCAATGTAGCTAGTTATAAATGATTAAAGATTGAGTGGCACGTAATATATAAGTTTGTAATGAAATCGATAATCAGAAGATATCTAGAAGGGGAAATTTCAGAAATAAATTTTTTTATGTATCAATTTTCAAAATTACACCTCCAAGGTGTCTATTTTCAAAAATACATTTTTTCATTGAGTAAAATAACTTTAAACCCTAAAATATAAACCCTAAACCCTAAACCGAGTTCAATTTGTGAGGGAGCTTGCGGCTGAGGTTTGGCGAGCTAACCAGGTCACGGGTCTTAAGGCAAGCCCTCGAGAGCGAGTTGAGCGATTGATTGGCTGGATGCCGCCGTCAGTCTGTTGGATGAAGATGAATATGGATGGTGCTTCACATGGGAATCCAGGGCTGGCATCAGCAGGGGGAGTGCTCAGGGATGGGGAAGGACGGTGGTGTGGTGGCTTTTCTTTAAATATCGGGTGCTGCACTGCACCACTAGCCAAACTGTGGGGGGTCTACTATGGTTTGGTTATTTCATGGGAGAGGAGGGTTTCTAATTTGGAGCTGGAAGTGGACTCAGAAATGGTGGTAGGTTTCTTGAAGAAAGGGATAGACGACTCGCATCCCTTATCTTTTTTGGTACGTCTGTGCCATGGCTTGTTATCGAAGGACTGGTCAGTCCGTATTACTCATGTGTTCCGAGAAGCTAATCGTCTTGCTGATGGGTTAGTGAACCTTGCATTTTCTTTACCTTTAGGTTTCCATTTGTTTGATGTTGTTCTTCAGTCTTTCGGGTGGGAGGATGAGATTGGGACTACACGTCCTCGACAATTGAATATGTAATAGTTGTTTTTTAGTTTCTCAATAAATTGCGGGAGGCCTTTCTCCCGTTTCATTACCAAAAAATAAAATAAACCCTAAACCTTAAAATCTAACCTTAAATCCCAAAATCTAAATCTTAAGTAAAGATTAGTGAACCCAAACTTATAGATTAAAATTAAGAAAAATTGTAGTTTTGAAAATTGTTATAATAAAAATATATTTTTGAAAATTTACCTTTTTAAGAGGTGTATTTCTTAAAATTTCTCTTCATAAAAGGGGTTGGTATTAAAGAAAACCAATAGCTCAATTGCTAAACAAAGTATTAAACACATGTAAGTAACATGTTTAAGGGTGCATATTAATTTCTAGTTTTTTCCTTTTTTTTTGGTTTCGGTTCAGTTCTAGAAGAAACTATAACAGAACTCTAACCAATCGTACCAAGTCTTACAGGTTCGGTTGGTTTTGTAAAACCAAACCGGTCTCATGACATTAAAAGTTAAAACACATACATCCCTCCAAAAAAATGAAAATTCAGATGCAACCATTCCAAAAACCAAAACCTCCCTCCAAAAAAAAGTTTACAATAACAAATCAAATCTCAACCGGAGCAACAACCAGAGGATTTAACAGCAGTAACATCATCCTTGTTTCCAATATCAATAGTCTGTCCTTTAGGCAAAGACATTGGATCTCCAGTGCCATCAAGTGCTTTACGGCTCATTACACGATAGATCTGAGTCAAGACATGAGTGAAAGCTTGCTCAACATTTGTAGCATCAAGAGCAGAAGTCTCCATGAAGAACATGTTCTCTCTCTCAGAGAACGATCTAGCTTCTTCAGTGGGAACCGCACGAAGATGACGAAGATCAGCTTTGTTTCCAACAAGCATGATCACGACGTTGGCATCGGTATGGTCACGAAGCTCCTTTAGCCATCTTTCAACGTTTTCGAACGTTATGTGTCGAGTTATGTCGTATACAAGAAGAGCTCCCACTGCTCCTCTGTAGTATGCACTCGTGATTGCTCTGTATCTGTATAGCAAACAGATCTAAATTTCTCACAAAAATACAGAGCATAAAGAGCACATAGACATAGAAACAGAGAGGCCATCAACTAAACAGCAACATAAGCAAATATTTTTATCCAACTACATCAATTTTTATATTATCTATATATACATCTATATAAATTTAAAAATTCAATAAAATTGCCCTAAAGTCATATATATGGTTGTAACAAAACTATAATTGGTTCCAATATTTGACAAAAGAATAAAAGTTTTGATATTGCAAAAACCAAACTTTGGCTCAATTCCGGTTTAAGCATTTTGGTTTGGTTTGTGAAACAAAAAAGGAAACATAGAGAGAGAAAACAGAGTATATAGAGAGAAGAAACAGAGAGGTCACGAGGGTTTGTTACCTTTCTTGACCGGCAGTGTCCCAAAGCTGAGCTTTGATGATTTTCTCGTCGACATGAACGCTTCTTGTAGCGAACTCGACGCCGATGGTTGACTTTGACTCGATACTAAATTCATTTCTGGTGAATCGAGACAAAAGGTTTGATTTTCCGACGCCGGAATCTCCGATCAAGACTAGTTTGAAGAGATAATCGTAGTCGTCGTCGGATTTGTACGCTCCCATTATTGGTTTTTCTTTTCTGAAACCCAAAAAGGAAGAAAGATTGAAATATTTTGATCGATGTAATAAAATCTGAAATGAGGGAATTTAGAGAGATGTTGCAACGATGTGTTGTTGTTGTGTTTTGTAATGAAATAAAAATCAGGGTAGTGGGTAGCGACGAAAACTTACTGGTTTTATTTGTGTGTGTTTTAAAAAAAAAAAATTGATTAGGATGCAATGATTTGTTATTATTTATGCATGACTAAGCATATATGTTTTGAAAGTCGTTGAAAAGATTAGAGAACAAACATGTTTGACGAAATCTCGAGGTTTATGGCCGCCATGAACTGGTAAACGCAGAACTAATATACACTTGCAAGGAAAACAAATATTTTTTTGGAGGTTAAGGAATATTTCTTCAATTCAATTTGTAGCTTTTGTCAAATCAAATCACTAAGAAACGTTTCCATAAAAATATAAAGCGATAGCAATGTGTAAGAGATAACTAGGAAAAGGTTATATATGGTATAAACATTTATGGCTTGAAAATTTATTGTAAATACATATAAATATGGTGTAGAAGTGAGATTATTGGAAGACAGATGTTTGAGTTGAATGGGTAACTCTGAAGGAAAACTAATAATAAGTTTCTTTCTTTAGAAAATTACGTAGATCTTGTAAAAATTATTTGTAGATATAAACCAAATATGTTCATGTATATGATAACAATATCTAAAATGATTTAGAGTTCTTGATTGATAAACGATTCTTGACATCATTTCTCAATTTTGTCTCAGGGTTAAATTTATATGATTAACCCATTCCATGCATTCATATTTGTCGAGATTTTGATCCATAACACTTGATTATAAAAATAAAATAAAAAAACCACTCAAATTATAAGAAAAATAATTCAACTTGTGAACTCTTTTATAATTAGACTCCAATGTAATTAATTTTTCCTTCTATGACCTGTTTCATTACCATAATTTTTAATTTATTTGTAACCATTGACCACCACAACTTATAATTCATACGAAAAGAGGCTATTGATTAAATCTGTGATTATCGAAAATTCAAAAGGGGAAACAACAGTACAAGATTTTAGTCAGTTATATGTTTTATTGTTGTTCTGTCAAAAAGAAGATAATAACGTGTCAAGATAATCACTTCCCAAATCCTCAAACTCAAACAAACCAAACACATCACATAATGTCTCGTCTCCAGTAACCATCTTCTTCATCTCATCAGTCTCCTCTTCTTGAAACATACAATCTTCATCACTTCTTTGTCTCTTTCTTGAACCTAACCAAGTTTCTTCACTCCTAAGAAGTCCACAAGTCTCCGAGTACTCCTTATTTGAACAATAGCTAAGGGCACAATTGTTTTCAACCATACCATCAACGACTTTATCACATGCCCTAAACGCCTCATTTCCCGTTCTCAGTCCAATATGTCGGCGGTTTTGGAACCGTTGGGACGTATTTGAGTGGTTTAACTGGTTGTAACTTGAGACGTAATCCATTTCCATAGCTTTTATGACCGTTTCGGGATGAAAATTGGTGTGAGCTTTTTGAATTCCTCTAATTCTAACCGCGGCTTTATCGTAAGCCATGGCTGCTTCTTCTGCAGTCTTGAACGTCCCGAGCCAAACCCTAACACCGTTTCTCGTCGAATCCCTGATTTCAGCTGCAAATTTCCCCCACGGACGCCTCCTTACTCCCCTGTATTTCCTTGTTTTGCAAGAAACACGAGAAGACAAAGAACAGGAACCGGTAGGGTTGGTTAATGGGTCATGATTGGTTTCGTTTGGGAAAGAAGCAATCGCGTCAATTGTCTCCGTCCATTCTTTCACCTCCACCAACATATCTAGGCTTGAAAGCCTTCTCATGTCGTCTTTATACTCTTCTGGTACGTCATCAAGGGTAGGCAATGCTTCCCAAAGGCCAGAGACTCCCGGTGATCTTTTATCAGTTTCTGGTTTTCTGATGAAATTCGCCCATACATTCTCTAGGATCTCCCCGTCTGGTTCTTGAACATTTCCAAAAGCCATAGTTTAATTGATCAAGAGGAGTATGTGCTGGTGGTATTAAGAGCGTTTTAAAGAGAGAGATTCTTGGGAGATTTTGTGTGTGCGTTGAATGGGAAATCGGCGGCAAGATAATTGGGAAGTACAGTTGGCGAAACTTGTGTTCCAAGGTACTGACCACCTCATTTCATGGAGGGGTTTTAGGTTCCTCAGAAAACCAGGGTTTTCTATTTGTGTACTCACAAGTATCATTATCTGGATTATGTATGAATAGATAATCTGAAATCCAATTCAATATATATATTAATTAGTGTTACTTAAATTTTGGTATTAAGATTGTGTGTACTCTTGTTTATCAAAATGTATAAAAAGATTGTGTATTCTTGAAAAAGACCAGATGCAGAGTGATTAAAGTATTAAACAAATTTTGTTTTTTTAATCAAACTTCTTACAACTTCGAAATTTTTTATTTAAGTTTGAATATATATTCGGTTCAAAAAATGTCAAAATGTAGGGAAGTACAAGTACAACAACAGTGTTTCATTACCCACACTTTTCGCTTCATGAGAATCTATACGATGTTTTCCCACGAGAACATGTAATGTTTTGGGTCAAACTGTTAGCTTAATGTAGCTTCGAAATGACTAACTCTTAAAACTGGATCCATTAAATATCATCTAATGTGAAAGGAAACAAACAAAATGTAAAAGCCAAGTCATTAGCAACCTTTTCTCCAAGTAGTTTGTTATCCTTATCCACGAAAAGAACCCATACGTAAACACAATTTAATATATATTTTTGTTGAACCTGTAGGTAAACACTAAACACAATATTTTTCTATAGCAAAGAATGAACAGAACTGAAGATTTAGTTAGATTAGAAAAAAACTTTTCTAGCTTTATCCATGGATTGTTTTTTAGTTTTTTGGTCCTCTCTGGCAAATAAAACAGATCCTGTTTTTTCTATAAAAAAACCAATAAAAACAAAAAATTTCGTAGATCTCTCTGAGATAAATAATCAAGGGATCGGGAATCTGTCCTTACCATTCAAAAAATCTGTTTGGAAAAGAATCAACAGAATAGCTAATAGCCTTGATCTTTCTTTGTCTAATAGCTATAAAGGAAAAACTGATAGCCTTGATCTTTCTGTGTCTCGAACCCCATACTCCTATAATAATGGTAATATACTTTTAAAATATTAAAATCAAGTATCAAATCCGTTGTAGTCTAGCTGGTCAGGATACTCGGCTTTCACCCGAAAGACCCGGGTTCGAGTCCCGGCAACGGAGCCTTTTTTTATTTTTTTTTTCCTAAGAACTCTCTTATGGCGGGAAAATTGCCTCCGGTTGGTTATTAGGGTTCTACGAATCTCTCTCTCCGTTCTAATTTTCACTCTCTTCTTCTCGTTTTTGTTTTCCGCGCTGCTGCTGAGAACGAGTATGTCGAAAGAGACGACGAAGGGTAGTAGTAGCAGAGCGATGAATAGCTATAGCGGTGGCTTGGAAGCAAACACATTGGCCATGCTTGATTCGACCGGCGCTAAGGACAATCGCGACGCTAACGAAGATCGTACGTCTTCCTCGACTCAACTCAATCCTCGTTTTCGTTTCTCGTTTTCTGATTACATATCGAATGGAATCCCTAGGTTTGCAGTTTCTGGAAGCTGTTCGTGCCGCTTCCCTTGTCCCCGAAATCGGAATCCCCCCAACTAAGTAAATGTTCACTCCTTATGAGAGATTTGAAGTTTTTTTTGCCACAAAAGTATCACGATTTTGATCTGGGCATTTTTTTTGAAGCAAAATGTACCAAGCGATTTTTGGGGTATTGAGATTCGGAAGAACATTGGAACTCATCACAGCAAGTTTCCAGCTTTTGACACAACTACATCAGGTAATTCGATTGCAAAATGGTAGTTTAGTCTCAATACTCAAACTTTTTTGTAAGTTTCATTGTGTTGCTTATGATTTTGTTTCTTCTTCCTCTGTAGCGGTTTCCTTGGGTTTATTTATCTAATTCAGCTGCTAGTGAGATGCATCAATTGGAAATCGTCGACGAGGTAATTGTTGAAAAGTTTTGTTGTGTTTTTGTCCATTCTCAGTTATGATCTAATGTGTTTGTTTTATTTTTGGCAGGCTTGGTCACCGTTTAAACTTGGGTCTGATGCTGATTCTGATGAGAAGGAAACATCAGTGAGAAGCTCACGTAATGGCTTCGTCTCCTCTTTTGAGTTAGCTTTTTGTTGTTTGCATCTTTTTTGTTTGTTATGAGTTCTTGTTTTCTGATTTACAGGGTTTCAACAGCTGATTCAAGAAATGAACAAAGGAGTTAACGAGTCTGAGGAATCAGATGTAAAGGTTGATTTTCATTTTGTTTTCCACTAAATCCTGTTTCCATTGCAGATAACTTCAACACAAGTGTGGCTCTTTGGCTCCTTTGTTACGATTCTTGCAGATCCTGAGAAACATGTTCCTGTTCGAGTATCTTGTTCATGTTCTTAAGTTTGATTTCACGCCTCGAAATCAAGTGTATCAAGGTAAGAAATTGTTCTCAGAATTTTTCTCCATCATTTACAGTTTGGGAAAATCTTTTGAATCTTTGTGTCCTTTTGTTGTTCTCCAGAAACCATGAACTGGAGTCTGTTAAAGGAGTCCTCACTGAATCTACTTCTGGTACATTCCATGATCAATGACTCAAATACTAGTATAGTTTATCCGTTTATTCACTGTTATGGTTTCCGCTTGTAGGCTTCAAGAAGAGTGAATTTTAAATTCCTAATGAAGGATTGTGTATCTACAATATGTGCACTCTTTGATGCTGAGGAAAAATCTATCAGTTTGGTAGACTTGCACAAGGGAACCCTCTCTGCTATGAAAGAACTTCTTGTAATGGTAAGTCGTTGGTATATTATCAGAGTATAAAGTTACTATTTTTGGAGTTCTTTACTCTCACATATCTGTTCCTTGTTTAGATCATGGAGCTTGATGCATCAAAGAAGAAAGCTGACATGGAAGGGATCACCAATAGAGGAGACGGCGTAAGGTATTTGCATCTCTCTCTCTCTCTCTCTCATTGTGTTTTCGCTATGTTTTTGAATCATTTTGATGCAGGACTCCTGCAGTGGAGATCATTGTCGACGAGCTGACCTATGATGGATACTTGCTGTCAAATTTTCTTCAGGTAAGAGAGTAAACCACTTGTGAAACTCTTTGTATTGTCTGAATTCTTCTCTTTGTGGTTATTGAGTGAAAACTCCTCAAGCAGGTGTTTGACGATCCTAATTGGAAGCTAGAGATTGTTATCCAATACCTCACCAAATACATTCCTAAGGTTTGTAGTTAGTCCTCTGATTTCTCTGTTGTTCATTTTCTTCAACATATGGCGTGTTCAATCTGAAGAAATCTCTCTCTCTCTCTCTCTCTCTTGCTGCAGCCTTCTGTTCGTACCAGAAGATCTAGCATTCCTCAAGCAGAGGATTCGAAAACGCTAAATGGGATCTTGAAGACGTTTTCAAATGGCACAAACGCCAAGAACATCACCAAAAAGATAGGACATGAGATTGTTCAAATCCTCATTGGACATGCCTTTCTGGTAATTATAATAATCTTTCACATTCTCAGAGCTTTTCCCGGTCTTCCTTGTTCCTAATTCCATCAAACTATCTTCAGGCTCGGCTCACATTATCTGAATCTAACGAAGACGATTCTATAACAGAGATATGCAAGAGTATCATCTCTGCATTTACGAATCTAAAGCGAGTAGATTCGTAAGCTGCATATTCCTTACCCTCTTTTTTACAATATATATATGGCTTCTCTTTGTCTGATCAAAGTTTCATGGTGCTTGTAGGAAAATCGAGATTTTGCCATTTGGGAAAGAAGCATTGTTTACTGCAGAGATGGTACTCAAGACAAAAGCGTAATCTAAAGGCAAAAATGTTGACATGTAATGTATGGTTTAACAGTTACAGTCTAATGAACTATGAATGTTTTCTCATGGAAAAAAATTTCATCTTATAGCTTTTGCCGATACAAAACGAGTGATCTTATGATTCTGTTGACGCCTTTGTCTCATTCCTGAAACAAATCAAGACTTTGCTTTTAGTATAACAAATCAATATGCCTTATCAGTGTGTATGCAACCAAAATAAGTTCTTACTTGGAGGATTGGGGTGATTCGAGCTGCATTGTGACTGGACCATCGTTTACAAGATTGACCTTTTAATGTGATTCAAGGTAATTAGTTTTAATCACACCAAGATAATCAAGTAAAGTTGGCTAATAAAAGGATTTATTTATCTATTTACCTTCATCATAGCTCCAAACAC
Source organism: Noccaea bulbosa (assembly GCA_900406535.1). Taxonomy (NCBI): domain Eukaryota; kingdom Viridiplantae; phylum Streptophyta; class Magnoliopsida; order Brassicales; family Brassicaceae; genus Noccaea; species Noccaea bulbosa. The sequence goes on along the minus strand of OVBJ01001503.1, from coordinate 6,371 downwards.
ACCATCTGTTGAAATAAAAGAGTTAAACCATATCAGTCAAGAAGAGTAAAGTTTCGATCAAAGAAAGATCAATGAGAGCTTGATAATGTGTTGTATACCTTTTACTGCATCATGATTATATGCTCTCTGGAATTTCTCGACCAAAGAAGCGTAAAACGGTTTTGCTTTCTCAGGCGGCATTGCGACGTGAAAATCAGGTTTGTTGCCTTTCAAGAATCCGTATAATGTGAACTGACTAACTGTATCAACAACGCATGAATGATCCAATGATCAGAGCAAGCAAAGACGACAAAATCTCAGTACATTAACCAAAAGCTGAATCTTTCTTCAATCAAAGTTACTAAAAGAGATGCATTACCAAGTAAAACTCCATAATTCCTCTGCATTACCTGCAAGATAAATAGCACCAAAGTTTTCATTTTGTTTTTAAACTTTGAAAAACGAATTTCATTGACACAAAAACTGTTTTTAATAGAACTTACGCTTTGGTCCCATCCTTTGCCAGTGGTTTCATTATCGAACAATCTCATGTTTAAAACTTTTCGACATCTACAAAAAATTGTTTAAATTTCAGAAATCTGCAAACTTTATGGTGAAATTTCAGATGGAAGAATTAAGACTTTGTGTAAACAGCAGCATACATGTAATCAGCGTCAGCATCGGTATCTGATTCGTGGATTCCGATTAAAACCAAGAGACCAGGACCAATCTCCGACACGATTATACCATCCACCTGTTGATATCTCAGAGGTCAATTGCGAGAATTTTGATCTCGACTATGGCAAAAAACTGACCGTGACGGAGGAAGATGAGACTCTCTGGATCAAAGCCCTCATTGCTCTGATCTGAGAAGTACGTCGGTGACTTTGGCGGCTGTGATTGCGGCGGAGGAGAAAAGGCGAGAGCTTGTTGCGGAGTAGAGTGGTGTGGGAAGAAGAAGGTACCGCAGACGAAGAAGCAAGACAAAACATTTTTCCTAAACCAAAATTAAAAAAAAATTGTTTTACATGATCGGTTCCGATTAAATTGGGATTAAACCAAAACCAAATGTTGACAAATCGAATCTTCTAAATAAACCGAACCGAAACCAATTGCCTATAGGTGTTAACCGTATCGCCGTCGCCGAGACTTCCTCCGCCGAGGAAAAATCAGTGGGAAAAGCCTTTTTTATAAAAACTCAACCGAAGAAGGCAAAGGTCGTGGGCGAGAAAAACGATGGCGTTTTGGAAACCAGGGACAGAGAAACCTCGTTTCGTCGAGGATGAAGAAGGAGGCATAGTGTTCATGTCCAACAATCCAGCTTCCTCTTCTTCTTCTTCGAGGTATGCCGATTTTTCTCTTTCTCTTGCTGCTGGTAATACTCCTACTTGGTTTTGACGATGATATGGTGGAAATTATAGCTATGGGTATGCGAATATGGATAAGCAAAGGCAGAGATTGCCAGTGTACAAGTACAGGACGGAGATTCTGTATTTGGTGGAGAATCACGCGACCACCATTATCGTTGGCGAGACCGGCAGTGGAAAAACTACCCAGATTCCTCAGGTTTCTCCTTTGTTCTTTGTTCCTAGGTTCAATTGTGTTTGCTAATCTCTCAGGGTTCTTAGACCAATAGGCAGCTTTTGATAAGAGTCAAAGATTGTGAATTGGATTTTAATTAAAGCCTGAAGATAGTTGCAATGTAGATAGAGTGGCATAAAAACTTACTCAAATCTTGTAAAATCCTGCAATGTTTGAGCTCAGTAGCTGGAAGATCTTGTTTCTTGGCTGCAAGTTTATTTCTCTAAACGATTTGTTTTATGCAGTACCTTAAAGAAGCTGGATGGGCAGAAGGAGGACGAGTTATTGCTTGCACACAGCCAAGACGTTTAGCTGTTCAGGTTTGTTTAGAGCTCCAAGTTTGAAGATTGATGTCTAAAAGCTAAAGTTTGGATAATCTTGTGCTTGATCACATTTTCACATATACTCTTCTGTTTTGAAATTTGCTTAGTCGGTTTCTGCGAGAGTGGCTGAAGAGATGGGAGTGAATCTTGGGGATGAAGTTGGATACACCATTCGATTTGAAGATCATACAACTTCCGTAAGACTCTTGCCTTGTCACACTCTTGTACTTTTTGTTTGTGATCGTATGGAATATTGCGGTGATGCTTAATAAAACATCTTTTGCTTCGTTTACAACAGGGTGTGACTAGTGTGAAATTTCTCACAGATGGGGTACTGATCCGAGAGATGATGGAGGATCCTCTCTTGACAAAGTATAGGTAATGGTTTTCGTTGCACAGCATACTCTCTATCGGTTATGATTTAGGTTAGTAGATAGTGCTGGTAAAACCTTTTCTTGTTTTGTCATTGTGCAGTGTTATTATGGTAGATGAAGCTCACGAGAGATCTATTTCAACTGACATTTTACTGGGCCTCTTGAAAAAGGTATAGCATTAAAGAGATAGACTTCATTAGATTCTCTGAACTCTTTTAGTTTACAGTTTGCTTTCCTCATTTCAATCTCAGATACAACGTCGTCGCCCTGAGCTGCGCCTGATTATCTCGTCAGCTACAATCGAAGCAAAAGCAATGTTCAATTTCTTCAATTCCAGGTTCTTAACTTACCAAATGGTTGTTGTGTTTTTTTGCTCCTGTCAAGTCTCAGACTCTTGGAATCACTAGTAAGATGTATTCTTATACATTATGAATATTTGAACAGCAAAAAGCGCCATGCACCAGAAGGTAGTGTTCATGGACCAAACTTGGAACCTGCAATCTTATCCGTTGAGGTAAACATTGTAACTCTTATCTTTCTTAAGTTCTTTATCCCTTGACTCTTGTTCCTATGCGATACTAAGAGAGTTTTTGTTTTGTTGGTGAAATTTTCTTAGGGCAGAGGCTTCAGTGTGAAAATCCACTATGTTGAGGAGCCTGTTTCAGATTATATCCGATCAGTTGTTTCAACGATATTGTTGATTAACGAGCGGGTACGTTGATTTGATGTTTTATAACCATCTTTTTTTTAACTATCATAGTATATTCTTTTCCTTGTGCTATTGTCTTTAAATTGTATCTTCTTATGTTCAGGAGCCACCTGGGGATGTTCTTGTATTTCTTACTGGTCAAGATGATATTGAAACTGCTATCAAACTTCTTGCTGAAGAAGCTCATAGCAATCAAAAGAATTCTTCAGGTATAGTTTCTACATGCATAAATAAGATTGCGTCAATCAACTTTAGCATTTTCCTTTTAGCGCCATTATAGAACTCGTATCTTAATTCAGGACTGCTTCCTCTGCCACTATATTCAGGACTTTCGCGAGCAGAGCAGGTTAGTATTTGTTACGCGGCTCTAGACAAAGCTAAACCATACTTTTGAGAGTATTCAAAACTGTACTGAAATCGCGAAATGTTGTTCTCTCCTTTTTTTTATGTTAGGAATTGATCTTTACTCCAACTCCCAGAGGAAAGAGAAAAGTTATACTCTCAACAAATATTGCAGAAACATCATTGACTCTGGAGGCAAGTTTTCTTTGTTACTGTCTCACACAAATACTGTATTGCTGAGACATCATTGAGAATAACTTTCTGTACCTTTTTTCTTTATTCAGGGCGTTGTCTATGTGATTGATAGTGGTTTCTCAAAGCAGAAATTCTATAACCCAGTAAGTTTCTTCATCACCATTTCTTTTGTTCATATTTTCAGTTCCGTCGTTTGTAGTGTACTGGACATTTCTAAGACATTTTACATTTTCTGCCTTTTCACAGATTTCAGATATCGAAAGTCTTGTGGTGGCACCAATATCCAAAGCATCTGCTAGACAAAGGTCTGGTAGGGCTGGGCGAGTTCGGCCTGGAAAGTGTTACAGGTAAATTTATATTCTTGTATAAGTGTGGTATATTTATCTTTCTGATTTGTGGCATCTATCTCTCATTTCTTTCTTTCTAACAATGATCATCTTCCTGGTAACCAGGTTGTATACCGAAGATTATTTTCTCAACCAAATGCCTGGAGAAGGCATTCCGGAAATGCAGAGGTCAAATCTTGTTTCTACCGTGATTCAGGTACAAAACTTGTCATATAGCTTTTCATTTCCTTAAAAGTTACAATTTGGACTGCCTTAGATAAAACAATTAAGCTTTTCAGTTAAGTAAACCTCTAGATGAGAGGAAGCTCTTTCTTCCAGAATGTTCGAGCTCTGTTGATTTTTGGTTTTTTATTTCCAGTTAAAAGCTTTGGGCATAGATAATATATTGGGTTTCGATTGGCCTGCACCTCCATCCCCACAAGCAATGATCAGGGCACTTGAAGTACTTTATTCACTTCAAATCCTCGATGATGATGCAAAACTCACTTCTCCAACAGGATTCCAAGTTGCAGAACTTCCACTGGTACCTCTTCTTCCTAACCTCTGAGTTACTTACTTTCCATTGTTACATGTCTCAGTTTCGTCATTTTCTTGCTAGGACCCAATGATATCGAAAATGATCTTAGCTTCAGGTGAGCTTGGTTGTTCAGATGAGATCATTACAATCGCTGCAGTTCTCTCTATCCAAGTAATAGCTCTTTACACCTTTTCCTCTGCATATAAAAGTCTCTTCTCTTTAAAATGCAAAAAAATTGTAATGACTTTCTTTCTATCTGAACTAAATGGATGCAATCTTGAATATATTTATATGCAGTCCGTTTGGGTCATTGCCAGGGGAGTACAGAGAGAACAAGATGAAGCAAAACTGAGATTTGCAGCCGCCGAGGTAAATATTGCTATAAAGCTTTGAGCTAGCTACATCACTGAAAGTATTTTGTTTGATCGAGTAAAATCATCTGTCTATTCTATTCAGGGTGACCATGTCACATTCCTGAATGTATACAAAGGGTTTCTTGAGTCGAAGAAGTCTTCACAATGGTGTTACAAGAACTTCCTCAACTACCAATCCCTGGTATGCATAATAACAGAACTTCCTCAAACTAGTTTCCTTTCCCCAATTATAATATAGTTTTCGTTTCCTTTGGCAGAAAAAGGTGGTTGAAATCAGGGATCAACTCAAACGGACTGCTCGGAGATTAGGCATCCCCCTGAAATCATGCGACAGAGACATGGAGGTAACAAAGTGTATCTATCACCTTGCTTCAGTTTGAAAAAGGCTAAAGATTTTTAATGTTTATTATATTTTTATGTTTTCAGGCTGTGAGAAAAGCAGTGACTGCAGGGTTTTTCGCCAATGCATGCCGCTTAGAAGTAAGTGACCTATTTCAGTTCTCTGTTGCTGCACATCGTTTATCTGTTTTATAGAGTAATAAAAAAACTGTAACTCCTTTCTTATGATGTTTAGCCACACAGCAATGGGGTATACAAGACCATTAGAGGCGCTGAAGAAGTTTATATTCACCCGTCATCTGTATTGTTCAGGTTAGTAGTATCCTGCTGCTATGGTATTTAGCAAAAACCTTAATAACATCAAAAGTTTGAATGTGAAAGCTGATTTGGTTTATTATGATCTTGATACAATCTTCAGGGTGAATCCGACATGGGTGGTTTACCAATCCATTGTCTCAACAGAGCGTCAATACATGCGGAATGTCGTCACCATTGATCCTTCTTGGCTGACAGAAGTTGCTCCACACTTTTACCAGAACCGTCAAAACGCTATGTCCTGTTAGCAAAGGAGATTAATTTTCTCTATCTTTTGTTGTTTAAAAAAAAAAAAAAAAGAAAATACGAAGAGCGGCGCCAAATATAAATAAAAGTTAGAAACGCCCAAATATTTAACGAAATCAAATTACCTCTCAACATCACATATACGGTCCATTACCTTAGTTTCGTACTGCTCCTAGCTCCTTCCTGAAAATAGTCTCAGGTGACAGTTTCATTGCCTGAAATTTACGAATCACCTGGATTTCTCTAAGTTATTGTTGAATCTTGTAACATTTCTTCTAATTGCGTCTCGGATAATCACATTGTTTTGATTTGTTACGTTTCTCAGTCTCTCCGATAATCATAGCTACGGTTTGCGTCATATCTCCTTCAAGATAGGTTCTCTCTTGCTAGCTAATCGTATAGCTTTTTACAAGAATGTCAATGGAACTTATGATTTGTGTGATAGCATTATTTCTTCCTCTTGTGACAGTTTCGTTGCCTAAAATGCCTGGATTTTTTTCTGATTTCAGAAAATGATGAACAAGCTTGAAAGGAGACCGTCCACTCTAGGTTCCTCCAAGACAATGAACATTAACCTGTTGTTCAGTCTTCTGGTCTTTAGCTCTGTATCCAGCTGTGTCTCGACTTGTATCATTGCCAATGAGCTTGGCGCTGGAAAGGTTTTTCTGGGCATCGTGAACAGTGGCGGAGCCACATAGTGCAAGATGGGGGCTGTTGCCCCCAATGGAAA
>OVBJ01001502.1:0-27564 GCA_900406535.1 Noccaea bulbosa | reverse complement strand
CTTATATTTGAGTGATTAGTTTAAGACTTTAGAGCTTGATTTTCCTAAGTTGTGATTTTGAACTGATCTCAGATGTTTACATGGGGTTTGCTTTAAAGTTACTGTTTTAATCTTTGGACATTGTGGCGAAGAGCGTTTAAAAGAGATATTGATTAGGCCATATAAAGAGATATTGTGATCCCTAACCGTTGTGCCCCGAAACTTACAGTCCAACAGGTAACTAACTTGTGTTCTAAAACTCACTGCATTGCCTCAAAATCAAATATTTTGTTTCCATCCACTCTCTTGTACTCGTCAATGTTGATTTGTAGATATAATAATCCATTTGGAGGGCTTATCTTCTTAACATGTAACGGCAGGAATGTACTCGTCATGGCACAACCTGCAAAATACTAATATGTTGAATTTAGTTTGGTGTTAGAGTGTCCACTATCAACGATCAATTTCCTTTGTTTAGAATTGTAGATCAGTGTCATAGTTATTATTGGCCAAAGGAGTAGGTGTGGAATGATGGATTGTTACTCCAAGAACATAATAAGCAAACATATCACATTGGTGAGCTTAAATTAATCTATTTCAGTTGGTATATGATGAATTAATTTGTCATATTGTTACAATTTACACTTTCCCTTCATAAAAAAAATGTCTTATAATAAAATCTTGGAACTAATCATAGGACCAATGATTTTGTAACCAAAAGCCCGGTGTATACGATAGGATAAATTAAGAGTCGAAGTGGATAATAAAGTTTTTAGAAACCTGTACTAAAAAAACTTACAATTTTTTGACAGCTACACAATTTGTCATGGAAAGAACAGACCAAAACCAATCTTTGACAGAATCGCAAACCACCTGTGAAGAGTAAGCATCCGATGGTCGCTGGTGAAAAGTTGCTTCCTCAGGCAATTGGTATGACCTTTCGAACTAATTTATTTAGAGCAATAGGATTTGTTTCTGTATCTTGAATCTGGTTTGCAATAAACGATGAGAAAAGTAATTTTTAGCCTTATAGTAGGACAAAAAACAAAAATTTCTAGCTGATATACTTTTGGCATATCTTAATACAGCGGATTTATAATTATAAATGTTGGAAAAGAATAAAATTAGAAAACATACACTTGAACACCAATTTTTGGGAATTTGAACGCTATGATTTCTGATTTGCATCGTTCTTCTTCTTCACATACGTGTATGATATATCTATTAAAATCACGAAAATATTTTTAATAAGAATCAAAAATATACAACATATATTTGACACTAAAAANCATTTTCATTCCGAATATACTATAATATGAATCTCGTCTCTTTTGTGTGATAGATACAGAATGCAAGGTTCTGGATTAGGTATGAAGTATATTTTTATGCGTGAATTTTGGGAAGAGTTATGTGATTTAGCATGGAGAAGAAATTTAGTAGTTATAGTTGTTAATAATATATTGGATTCGAGATTTCAAATACACAATTTTTAGGCACAATATTTGGAAAGGAGTCTCAGATTTTTTATGAGTATGAGCTGGAGTAGTTATTACTGTTTCCTAAATTCTTGATTCGAAATTTGAAATGGCATTTATGATTTTTTTTTTTGTAGATTTGACTTGATTATAACGATTTGAAGGCTCCTATTCGCGAGGATTTGGTTGGATTAAAAATTAATTTTGATACGCGTCCGGTTCGGTTATCTTGATATGGAAATCTTCGAAAATATTCATTGTTTGTCCGGTTCAATTTAAGTGTCTCTGCTTCCGGTTATAAGCAGATTATCTCACAGTAATTTTCAGGTGTCCGAATTTGGGTGTAGTGTAAATCGGGGTCCGGTTATAAGTCGGTTATCTCCAGGTCAAAGGACATTTGTTTGTCCGGTTCAATTTAAGTCACTCCTCCTTTTTCAGGTCCGCGTGTTTTTAACGCCGGGTCGGGTTTTGTTCTTTTTTTTTTTTTTACTGCAAGTCGGGTTTATATACTCCGTTGCCAAACAACATAAGTTCTTGTATATTTTCGGACATAAAATACCCTTGTAAACTTGAATTTTCCTTTGTTTTGATCTGGGTTGTTTAGTCTTTTTACTGGATCCGACCCGGTTTCTGATGGATTTTTTTCTTATTTTCAGATTTTTTTCTTGTTTGGTTCCAGAGATAACTTTAAAATTTTCAGGAAGTGTTTCTGTTTTAATAGTAGAGATGGCACTCTTTATGAAACAAAGGGAGTATATAAAAAGAAAATTTAGAAAATCATATTTTACATTAGTTTTGAACCTTCGTTGGTTCTTCTAAAATTGTACAAGTCAAAAGATGTCAAATTGTACAAGCTCACCAAAAGATGGTCTTTAGTTTGGTGAAATCCAAAATCAATAATATATTCCAACAAATATTTTAACAAAAAAAAAATATTAAAAAAAAAAGTTAACAAAAAATTGTATCTAAAAAGAAAATTTCATATTGTTACAAATAAAATGTTTGAATTTTTAAAAATAAAACTAAAAGCTAAAAATATTTGTTTAAGTATAAAATATCCAATTATTCTTTTGTTTTTTGTTTTTCTTGAAAAAATGATAAACATTGTTTTTTTAGAATAGCCATATATACCTTTTATAAATTATAAAAATCAGATATATAAGAGTTTGAGGTACAAATTAGCACACCAAATTTGTTTAAATACTAACTGGCATCTTTGCGAAAAGTTGGGGCACTATATGACCGTTTTCGGGCCGTTTTCGCTGATTTTTACATTTTGAAAAAGAAGAAGAAAGCGACAAATTAATTTAGAAAATTAATACAATCATATAAAGCTATTAAATGAAAATAACAATTTAGCAATTTACACAAATGCAAAATAAAACTGTGAAGAATTTATAATCATAAAACATGATTGCGACGTTGAGATTCCATGGAGAAACGTGCGATCAAAAGCTCTGTTACATTGAGCTTCCGGAGGCAGCTGCGGCAGCAAAGTCCTTCTTCACGGCTGCTTACTCATGGAAAATTTTCATGGGTCGATGAATTACCCTGAGGATCTTGAAGCTCACTGACATGTCAACTTGTATATCAGGTATATATTTTGAAATTACACGCCATATTTTTTTGCTAAGACGTTGTTGATCGCCATCACTCCTGTTAGTCTCCCCTTCTTCTTGGTTCTAATAGTTTTTCTACAAGTCTCTCTTCTGAACAATCTTGTTCTGTTATTCGTAATTTTCAAACCCTATCTCTTTTGTTTGTATTTTCTGGTTTACAATACTATTCTTCTTGTTCTTCTTTTTCTTCTCCCACGAATTGGTTGTGATCGATTTGCTCTCTTCGCAGGCGATACAATCGTCAAACCTTTCCCTCTACTGATTGACATGTTAATTTGGAGCGAAATAAGTGCATTTTCTGATTTTAGTTTCTAATTTAGAAAAGCTGTTTACTCAACCTTAATCCAATTCACCTAGTTTTCATCAATTTTTCCGCGGATATAGTCAAACCGTGCAAAATTTTCATTTTCTACTCATCACTTATAAAATCATGTAAGTAAAACAAATTGATTCATGGGAAAACAAATTTAGTTGATATATTCTTCTAGACACTAAAAAAAAATGCTAATAGAGATTAAGTTACAGTATTTTTGTGGAATATTTCCTTAGTGTATATCCACTAAACATGTATCCCAAGAGACATTAATAATTAAGCTAATCGAATTGTTCAATGTTTCTTAAACAAAAACAACACATGTTAGTTTAGATTTTTATACTTTTCTTAATTAAGGAAAGCTATGTTCTTTGTTTGGGTTTCATTTCTACGGACATATGATTGGGTTTTATTTCCGGCCCATTTAGAAATAAGAAGTATACTTCTGTTTAAACCTAGCAGTCGCTCGCCGTCGTCACCGTCACCGTCAAGTCTCCCTCTCCTTCGGCCGTCGAGCTCGCTCGCAATTTTTCTCAAACCCTCCTCCTTGCCTCTATTCATTCCCCTAACAGCTTTTCGCATCAATTCCAATTTTCTTTGTTCCCAGGTAAGTTTTACTCCTGCTTCGTTGATGATGTTTTTGCGTACTCTGTACAGTATTTAGGATTTTAGCATCAGTGGCGAAAAAGAAACCCTTTTTACTGTTTTGCTATTAACCCCTTGAAGTTTAGTCGTTGAGTGATATTTCTGTGTCTCTCTCTATAAGATAAAAGCTCTGCCCTTTTCTCTCTGTTCATTGATAAATTCCTTTGCTTGCTCTAGTTTTAACATGATTCGATTATTGTTTCTCTAATTTTGGTTACAGAAGCTGAAGCAAAAAAGAAACGATGGGATTACCAGATTCTTCTCAAGACTTGTCTTCAGAGATGGATGTTGATGCTTTCAGAAGAATCTTCCCTCTTCGTTTCTTTGAGCGCCATCTCTCTGAATCTCTCCGTCCTGATGCTAGACCGCTTGGCAAAGCCAGAGACACCATTGTAAACCTTGGTAAATTAACTTAAAAATTGATTCTTTACTCTACTTTTGATCATCAAATTCAGCCACTTGATGGTTGTAGTATTCTCTATGTGTGTATAGGACTTGTTTCAACCGCTGATGGATCTGCTCTTGCCAAGATTGGTTCTACTGTAAGTCCCAAACTTTACAACACTATTTCATATCATCAGCAATGTTACTGCTGTTTTACATAGTTTATGTACTTTGTGTGTGTATAGACTATGCTTGCTGCTATTAGAATGGAAGTTATGACTCCTTCTACAGACTCTCCAGACGAAGGATGCATAGGTTTGTTTGTTGCTTCTCTTTCTATGTGGTTTTTGTTCATCTTCTTCTTTAGCGCTTCGTTTCTGACCGATCGATTTCTTTCTGCTTTTTCGTTTAGCTATCGAGTTTCACATGCCTCCTATTTGTTCTCCAACTGTTCGTCCTGGAAGACCAGCTGAAGCTGCTCCTGTTATTTCAAAGCGTCTATCTGATACTATCTTAAGGTCTTTTGATTTGAAAATCTATCCATTTACATTTCCTCGTTCGCATACATCTTCTTGGTGCTCTTTGTTGAATGTTCTGTTTCTAAAAAGGCTTCCCCTTTATCGACAGTTCTGGAATGATTGGTCTTAAACAACTCTGCCTAGTTAGTGGTAAAGCTGCTTGGATGGGTTATCTGGTGAGTACACGTCCCTCTTAGACCAGTCGGTCAGTCGTCACCACTCATCTAGTGAGTATGCATATACTAAATATTGCTGCTTCTCTGAAATTTCTTGTAGGACATATATTGCCTAGACGCTGATGGTTCTCTCTTCGACGCTGCTCTGCTTTCTGCTGTTGCAGCCTTTTCGAATTGTAAGCTCTTGTTCGATCTTTCTCTCATCCTTTAGTTGGTTGCATTTGCATAAAGAGTGTCTCTTTATATTGCAGTGCAAATTCCGGTTGTTGCTTTGAACGACAATGGAAGGATAGTTGCCGTTAATGGAGAAGGAGAAGAAGAGAGCAACAATGCATCGATGATCACCGAGAAGAAGGAAGCAGTGAACAAGGAGAAGAGAAAACTGACGCTTAAGAACATCCCTTCCTCTTTAACTTGCATACTCCACAAGAGCTACGTTTTAGCAGACCCGACAGCCGAAGAAGAATCGGTCATGGACACTCTCGTGACCGTTGTGTTAGACGACTCGGATCAAATGGTTTCTTTGTACAAGTCAGGAGGAAACGTTCTTGCTTATTCATCAGCCATCAAGGTGAGAGTTTACACCCTTCTCTTATATGAATCCACGGTTTGATTAAACCGGTTTGGCTTATAAAGCTTCCTTGTTGGTTTTTGATTTTCCGCAGAGCTGCGTCGAGTTAGCAAGGAAGAGAGCTAAAGAGGTTAAGCAGATATTGGGAGAGATGGATACTGACTGATTTATCAGATTGAATGTGAATCATCTTTTGTGAGTTGTTACATAATTTTAATCAGAGACTCATCAAAAACCAATCTAGTGCTAAACCGGTACGACTAGAAGAAAGCTCTTCACCATTTTTGTTTCAATGTGTCACGGTTTTTTGTGAGATCATATAATGAATTTTAAATGTTTAGCATAAGTGTGTCCGATTACATGCTCTCCAATATCAATTGAATCGACGTTGAACCGGAACTTATGTTAACCGATTGATCATGCTAATTAAACCAATTCAAACCAATCCCGTACGGATCCACGACGCCGTTAGTAATTTTCCGTTTTCCTTTACGGAAAAAGAACACACACACATATCTCTTTCTCTTCTCTCTGTTCATCTTTTTCATCGAGATCAAGTGAAAGAAAGCTCTCAGATCCGAATAATCTCTCGTTCTCCGTCTTCAATCTGGAAATTGAGCTCCTTAGATCGATGATTTTTCAAATCTGTTGATCCATTTCTCGCGGCAATCTTTAAATCTCTCTTTTCGTCCCGGATCTGAGTTCAGCTTCGTACCCTTCGGGGGTGGACACAATCATGAATCCCTTCTCTTCCGGCACGCGTCTCAGGTTAGTAGAATCAGTTGCTCCGATCTCCATTGCCAGTTATCTGCTTTTCTTCTCTCTGTCGATTCTATGCGATACTTCCATTTTTCCGTTCCTAGTTTCCAAACCGTAATGTAGCTCGATTCTTCTAGCTTACTGGTGATTTTTCCGCAATTCAAATTGAAAGTGAAGTTGATCGGAAAAAATGTATAGGTTGATTCTGGAGTGCAGCTCATTTTAGCAACTTTTCTTTCTAAGTACATTGTTTGATTATGTAAGTGTATGCTTCATTTTCAAGGAAACCCGTGGAAATTGAGATTAGACATGTATATGGCGAACATAAATCCTGGGAGGATCATTTATAATGCCTGTGGATGAATTTCAGTTTTGGACCTTGAGTCACACATTTGAGTCCTTATAAGATGGATCAAACATAGTATATGTGACTAGACATAAGCGTAGCGCAAGGAATTTAGTGAAATTTGTTCAAGGCGAAGAGCCTGTATATATTATATTGACATTTTATTTGGCAGCGACATGATTCGAGCTATACGTGCAAGCAAAACCGCTGCTGAGGAACGTGCTGTTGTAAGGAAAGAGTGTGCTGCTATCCGTGCTTCGATCAATGAGAATGATCAGGACTACAGACACCGGGATCTAGCAAAGCTCATGTTCATTCACATGCTTGGTTACCCGACTCATTTCGGGCAGATGGAGTGCCTGAAACTAATTGCTTCTCCTGGATTTCCGGAGAAGAGGATTGGTTATCTAGGTTTGATGTTGCTTCTTGATGAAAGGCAAGAAGTACTAATGCTGGTCACCAACTCGCTGAAGCAGTATCCTTTTTATGGTGTTAAATTCTCGAATTTGATTCCCTTCTAGCATTTAGCTTTCTTGCATCTTCATACTGATTCTTAGTTTTTCATTGTGAGAACCTTGACCCATGTCTAGAGACATGAATCATACAAACCAATACATCGTGGGGCTTGCTCTTTGTGCTTTGGGAAATATATGTTCGGCAGAAATGGCTCGTGATCTCGCACCTGAAGTTGAAAGGTTACTTCAGTTTCGTGATCCAAATATTCGCAAGAAAGTGAGTGTTTCCTCATCCTGTTATTATACCCGTTCAGTTTTCATGTGTCTTTTTTAGTGGGCTTTAGAGGTGGGGGAATGTTGGAAACTTTGAGAAGCTATGCTAATGTGCATGTTTTTTAACCTAATTAAGGCTGTGCTTGAAGAGCTGTGTATTTAGGCTCTTGAAGTTCTCATTCATTAATTTAATTTCTTTATTTAGGCAGCTCTTTGCGCCATACGGATCATCAGGAAAGTTCCAGATCTTTCTGAGAACTTTACTAACCCTGCCGCTGCTTTACTCAAAGAAAAGCATCATGGTGTTCTCATTACGGGAGTTCATCTTTGTACCGAAATTTGTACAGTCAGTTCTGAAGCCCTTGAATATTTCCGGAAGGTAATCTGTTAACATCCTATCAATTTGGTTAAAGAGATATTAGGAGGCCTGATATGTTGTAGTATGCACTGTTTGGAGAATCTGAAAGCGGCTCTATGTCTGTTCATTAGGTAGACTTCTCTTTGTAACTCCTAGCCTCCTATTTTCTCATGGTTCCATGATTCGTGTTTCTAGAATCTATACCATCCCTACATTCTCCATTTTGTCTCTTTAGATTCATGATCTTCTTGGAAACCTTGCATAAATTTTGCTTCTGTGATGAACCAATCTCAGTGTTTTCAATCTTTGATCTTCTTGTCATGATAGAAAATTAACGGTTTCCTTTTCTGACTGACAGAAATGCACAGAGGGCTTGGTTAAAACCCTGAGGGATATTGCAAACAGTCCATATTCACCCGAGTATGATGTAGCTGGAATCACTGATCCATTTCTTCACATCAGATTGCTCAGACTGTTGCGTGTTTTGGGCCAAGGGGATGCAGAGGCCAGTGACTGTATGAATGATATACTTGCTCAGGTTTGTCCATACCTAGTCTGCTAGATTTTTCTCAAGGCTTATGTTGGGTCTGAATGACTGCTATGTTTGTGGTCCTCTTTTTGTTTGTCAAAATTTTCTTTTGGTTCTTTTCATACACTTACCTCTTTCTGATTTCCAATAGTAAACATCTGAAACAATGATTACAAATGAAGCCTTTTTCACACCTTTATGTGTTTTGTCACACATATCTTTTGTTACATTTGCTTTAAAAAAGCGTTTGGTCTATATCAGCCAGGATCATAATCACGTATTGTCATTCTTGACTTCCAACTTAATTTTTAATGTCAGGTGGCTTCAAAAACCGAGTCAAACAAAAATGCAGGCAATGCTATCTTATATGAGTGCGTTCAAACGATAATGAGCATCGAAGAAAATGGTGGTTTACGTGTCCTTGCAATCAATATCTTGGGGAAATTCTTGTCCAACCGAGATAATAACATCAGGTTGAATTATAACCTTATCTCTGATATCTTCATCCATCTACAGTAGTCTTCCAACTTTTGTTTAATATAATTCCAACCGAAGTTATTGTTTCATTCATATATGTCTACTTTAAGGAGTAGCTGTTTATAAAGATAAAAGAAACCAAACTTGACATGTTTTGACAGTCTTGTGTATGTACGGAACTATTTTCTGTTGAAGACTTTTTGTGATGTGATATCACACTTCATCCAATGCCTTTCTCGCCTCTCCCCTTACACCTTCCAAATATAACCTTAGCTTTGTTTTCTCAGATATGTAGCATTGAACATGCTGATGAGATCCTTAACAGTTGATTCTCAAGCGGTTCAGAGACACAGAGCTACAATACTTGAGTGTGTTAAGGTATTTTATGTGATGTTACAGTTTCCTTTTTACTTGTATCTTATTGAATTACCAGAGTATTTTGTTTCCACTGTTTTTACTGATTATGGAATTCACTATATTCCTCAGAGCTAAAACATGCTTATCAGCTAGGTATTGCCGTATAGTTACTGTATCTGTTTTCTTTTTCTTACATGTAATTTTCCGATTCTGTTTAGGTGGTCTGAGATTACTCTTTATTAAATGGAATTTGTTCTTTAATGTCTTCTGGTTTAGGATTCAGATGCTTCAATTCAGAAAAGGGCACTTGAACTTATTTACAATCTGGTGAATGAGAATAATGTGAAGCCACTAGCAAAGGAGCTTATAGAATATTTGGAAGTAAGCGATCAAGATTTTAAGGAAGATCTTACTGCAAAGATATGCTCCATTGTTGAAAAGTAAGTTATACAACTTTTCAACTCTGAGATTTCCTTCTCCTAGAAGATGGCAACTGAACATTTTAATTTGTAACCAAGATGTGATTTATGCTCAATCAAAAGTTATGCATAATTTTATTAGAATGCTGGCCTGGATGAATGGTGTCCATCAGACCTGATTAGTTATTCTGTGTACTAATCTTTTGGTTTTTTTTTGTTCTGACTAGGTTTGCTCCAGAGAAAATCTGGTACATTGATCAAATGCTAAAGGTTCTATCTGAGGTATTTTCTTAACCCAGGTAGTGAGATTACATTTTTCTTTACACTTATTCGCACCAGTGGACATGCGGGCTTCTTTATTTATGAAATTAGGTTGATCATAATTTGAGATTTCTAAATTTGATTCTGTTCACAACAGGCTGGAAATTATGTGAAAGAGGATGTATGGCACGCACTGATTGTTGTAATAACAAATGCCTCTGATCTCCATGGGTACTCTGTCAGGGCTTTGTACAGATCATTACAAGCATCTTCTGAGCAGGTAAATGGCATTTTTATTTGGTCAGGCATTTCCGAAATTTGAATATCTTGTAACTTACGAGTAAGAGGGTCGTTATGGTTGTTGGGCAGGAAACTCTTGTGCGTGTTGCAATATGGTGTATAGGAGAGTATGCTGATCTGTTGGTTAACAATGCTGGAATGCTTGACTTAGAAGATCCAATAACGGTGAGTACCATCCTCCTGCACTAAGGGTTTAGCGTCGTGTCTGATACTGGAGGTCATAGTTACATCTCTTTCTTGATTGTTTTGGCTTGGTAACATTTTTCTGCTTCACTGATTTCATGTGGGTCCTCACACCCTCGAAAATGTACTCTTCGTTGTGGATTTTCTGTACTGGCTATATAATACTGAACTTTTCTGCCTGAAACTTTTTGAATGATCATCTTTACATTCTAAAGGGAATATTGTTCATGAGGAGTGTAGATATTGATTTGTGTTCTCAAGCTTCTGTAATCAGGTAACGGAATCAGATGCAGTAGATATTGTCGAAACCACTATTAGGCATCATACATCGGACGTCACAACTAAGGCAATGGCCCTAATTGCTCTGTTAAAGATCTCATCTCGTTTCCCTTCATGTTCAGAGTATGTCAACTCCTACCTAGCTTTATTATATTTACAAAGCTGATTAAAGATTTTCTGGATCTTAGGGTATAATCATGCATAAACTCTTTTCACGTTCCTGTAGTTTTGTTTTTATAAATAAGACCGCAACGAAAATCAGTCAGTGATTCTGCTCACCATTGATGTGTTTGTTGTATTTGCTTACAGGAGGGTTAAAAGTATTATAGGACAGAACAAAGGCAGCTTTGTCTTAGAACTGCAACAAAGATCCTTGGAGTTCAGTTCAGTTATTCAAAAGCATCAGAATATAAGGTAATTACTACGATGCTACTGGATCTATCCAATTTTTCATCAATTTTGAGGGTTCCACGGATATTGATCCACTAAATTACTCGACACAATGGATCTAAATATATGCAGATCTTCCCTGGTTGAAAGAATGCCGGTCCTTGATGAGGCAACATTTAGTGGAAGGAGAGCTGGTTCTTTACCGGCATCCGTGTCAACTTCTGGAAAATCTTCACTCGGTATTCCGAACGGTGTTGTTAAAGCTGCAGCTTCTCTTGTAGATTTGCTCGACCTGAGTTCTGATGATCCTCCTGCCCCTACCTCCTCCAGTGCCAACTTTCTTCAAGATCTTCTTGGTGTTGATTTAACACAGCCTTCAGCACAACCTGGTTAGATTTCCAAACTTGCGCTATTCCACTCCATCATTTAAAGACCAAATAACTTAACTAGTAAGAGTTTTCTTGATAAATATCTGTATAGCATATCTTCTTGGAGTCTAAGTCAGATCATTGTTCATATACGTTTTCTTCAGCGAGAGAATTTTATCTGGTCGTGTTTCTATCTACTCTCGTATTGCCAACTGTTAAATTTGTGTAGTCAAGATAAGTAAACAGTGTTATGTTTTGTAGAAAGTTTGGGATGTTTAGCTGTGAAACTGCATTGTATTATCTAAATCTCCAGGCTCTTTGTATTGACCTTTACATGATTACATCTATCAGTTTCAGGTACCATGCAGCCATCAAAAGCTGGCGCGGATATTCTTTTGGATCTGTTGTCAATCGGAGGTCCTGCCCCCGCGCAAAATGGCTCAACGAATGGAGACTTATTATCTGTTCAAGATAACAATGCTCCAATAGCCTCCATAGATACATTTTCATCAACTTCCCCCACTGCACCTTCTTCAATGATGGATTTACTGGATGGATTTGGCCCCACCCCAACACCAAAGAACGGTAAATATTCGATGTTAAAACATTGAGAAAAGTGATTTTCACACAATTTCTTAATGTGATGATGGCATCTGTTTTCTACCATGACAGAGGACAAGGGTCCAGCATATCCCTCCATCGTTGCATTTGAGAGCAGCTCCCTGAAGATTGAGTTCAACTTTACAAAGCAACCCGAAAATCTTCAATCTACAGATATTGTGGCCACTTTCACAAATCTCACACCTAACGTGTACACAGATTTTCTTTTCCAGGCTGCAGTTCCTAAGGTCAGGTCCCAAAATTGAGTCTCTTGCTTATGCTATAAGCCTTTTAAGATTCTAATATCATCACACTCTTGCAGTTTCTACAACTTCACCTGGATCCTGCTAGCAGCAACTCTCTTCCAGCCAATGGAAGTATCAAACAAACTATGAGAGTTACAAATAGCCAACGCGGAAAGGTACTGTTCCCTTATCCCTCTCTCTCTGTCTCTCTTCACCCATTTATATAACCGGCTTGTGAAACGGAGACCGCAAAACTCTAAGAAAAATCTTTGGTTTTCAGAAACCCATTGTGATGCGGATGAGGGTAGGTTACAAGATTAACGGCAAAGATGTGTTGGAGGAAGGACAAATCAACAATTTCCCACGTGAGTTATGAGAAGTGTTAAGTAAGGTATTCCAAGATTCATCATATACATATTTCTAATTTGGATACTACCTTTTCTCTTATAGACTAAAAAGAAACTTCTTCATAGAGACTTTGTGTGTGTGGTTCATTGGCTTTGTGTGTATGAGAGTGTGTTCAAGTTTAAGTTATCATTATTTCCATAAATTTTGGAGTGTGAATCTAAGATTTAAAATGAATTTTATGCTTAGAAATTCTCGAGCATCTGTGATATGAATTGACATTTGTTCTCGACCTGCACCCATAATGTTTGTTATTTGCTCAATTGTGCCCTAGATTTAAAGTATAAGGAATGGAGTTTTGAATGAAATCATGTGTATGAGTTTTATACGTTTGTGTGGTATGATGCTGTTGTAGTAAAAACTCAAGTACGGGTTGTCATTTCACTATTTCAGTGGTCCTAGTGAAGATTATTATATACGGGTAAGGTCAGATATGATAGATACTTCTCAGAAAACATTCATAAATAGTCATTTTGCTAGTGTTTCTGTATATTATTTAAGTATAGATGTTTTTTGAGAATCACAGTAGTTGCAAGTCTCTTTTTTTTTTTCCTCACAAGTCACAAATGACAATGTTAGCATTTGTATCAAATCAATAAAGCAAATACTTGGTTACAAATGAAAATATAATGGTACCTCCTACGCTCTTACCATTCTTTGCAAAAAAACCATCGTAAGTTTTTGTAATGGTGAGAAAAAAAACAAAGCTAGAGTAAAGAAAAAACGATCCTCTAAAACCTCCAAAAATGGTAGTCGAGAACATCTTATATATGCTTTGATATACAAACAATCAACATTCATGCGAAATGTCTGTGGTGTTCAAATTTTCTTTATCACCAGATCTTATAGGATACAGCCACGACTTATCGTGGATTCAGAACAACGTAAGTGATATCGAAAATTGCACATGAGTAAATAAAATTTCGTCTCCGGCCATTAGATTTTTTTTGTTCTCTTTCGTTAACACCTATGAATGTCATTCAAAACCCACTAATTCATTTCCAGAGCTTGTAGCGAATTGTTGCATTAAAACGTTCTTTTCTCATTAAACTTTTTTAACCATGACTAAAATTTTAGAGAGAGAATTTATTTTTGGTAAATCTTTAGTGAGAAAAGTTTAATCTCTTATGAATTTATTTTTTACCAACCACTTTGTAAATCTTTCACCACTTAACCACCATCATGGTTGGTTTAGTTTTCTAGTTTATAACTAGGATTTGAACACATCCACCACACGGATAGTGATTTCATTCCCAACACTTATTGTAGCTATAAATAGCCAAACCAAACAAAATCAAAGTAGTCTTCATACCTAATTTTGGTTGCACTATAAGTTTGACTAAATATACGATACATCGGTATTCTTAGAGTTTTCATTTTTCCTACATGATTTCAAAAGTCCATTCAGACTATAATATTTTTTTATATACCTAATGTATTTGCTCACTGCAATTTTCCCAGATTTTGGTTCTAACTATAAAATAATTACATGACTTCTTGACCAAAAGTAATTTTCTCTATATATTACGGGGTGAGGAAATAAAGATGAAAACTCGATTGTAGTTCAAATTGAAACAGAACATTAGAATTTCCATTGAGAAAAAGAAAATCTATTTTAAAACATGGAATATTTCAGTGAAAATCTATTTTAAAACATGGAATATTTCAGTTTGTCAAGAACTGAACTCGATTGTAGTTCAGTTGTTTCAGTTTATTTACTTTTTACGTAATATTTTGTTCAAAACATGGAATCTGCAAAAAAAATTAGTTTGTACACAAGTACCGTTAAAACAACGTACTATGTATGTCAGAAACAGGAACAAGACATACATACCGCGCTACAATATAACGATTATAATTTAGAAAATAATATTTATTGCCAACTAAGAAAAAAGTAATAAAAATCTATGAATTAAAAATGTCAGACTAGGAAAATTCTTAGTACAATTTATACTTTATTGTACGAAAAAAGGGAAAGATTCAATAATCTTCACTAAGAAACCCACCGATCTTATTCTCTCTATCGTAATTATTATTGCTGCAATTATTGTTATAGCTATAAATATCATTATTACTATTACTATTGTAATTATTGTTGTTGTTGTTATTATTACTACCCTCACCCACCAAATCATTACGTTCAACCCTGAACGCGTCGTTTTGATCTTCTTGACTCATTTCTTCTTTAGCACCATGGTGAAACGGGAAGTACCCTGGCTGCGTCGCCGGAGGAACCACCGACGGAAGTTTCGAGAGAAGCGCCTCCAGACTACTCATCGACGGCGTTATCTTCATCAGAGGCGGTGCAACCGCTCCTACCGGCTGTAGCTGGTTGTGGTGGTGGTGGTGACCCATCAAGTAGCGGTGGTTGTGGTCAGAGTGGTAAAACTGTTGATGGTGGTGCTCAGACTGTGGCGGAGGAGGAGGAGCTACTCCGGGAAAATGCCACGTGTCAGAAGGAGAAGCGTTCATGAAAGGGTAACCAGAAGAAGAAGGATGAGGAAGAAGTACTCCTGGTATGCTCTCTATATAGCTCAGCTTTTTTCGTAGCATCACAACATAGCTTAAGTCCTCTATCACCTATAATATTTGATAACATTTTAAATATGTAAATATATCAATCTTGTATTAATTACACATATATATAATTCATATACAGAAAGTGTATAATGTGTAGAGAGAGAGAAAAAGAGATAGAGAAGGAACCTTGTTAACAGCTCCTAACTGGACAACACCTTCACGAACAGAAATCAAGGCAATGGTCTGCATAACATTTTCATGTGATTATATATAGTGATATATACTTGATATGTATGACAATATAATGCAATACATGGAAGTATGTATGTACATGCGTAAGAAGAAAAAAGTTGGAGAAATTGACATACTTTGATGCCAGACTGAAACTGAGCTTCCCATGTTCTAGGGTACTGCAGAATTACATAAATATAATCAGTGTTAATAAAAGTAAATGCTTAAATATGTGCGTAAATTTCAGATATTTTTCATACTTTTTTTTCTTGTAAATCTGTTGATATAAGCATGCATGTCTGTATGTATATATGCATATATGCTTACTGAGTCAGCAGAATTATGCCAAGCAGATAAGAAGTTAATCTCTTGGTCATTAGGTTCTTTGTAAATCCACTTGTGACTGTGATCTGCAGCTACTTTTCCTATCAACCTGCACAAAATTTAATAATACTTCAATCATTAGAGAGAATGGTTATATTAATTAACAACTATTATAATAATACTTTATTTAGTTGACAATGATTAATTAAATACTCCCTTTACCAAATATATGATTTAATACTCCTCTAACCAGATTTCTGATTAAAGGATCATAAACTTTGATTTAATAAGAAAGAGGTAGTTTGACTCATAACTTTCTAAATTAATTTATTTACATATATACATAGATATGGATATCAAACCTGAGTAAGAAAATAGGTATTGAAATAGTATGAACTTTGGTCAAAAACCCCAGTTAACCAAAAAAGTGAAACCCAAAATAGAGAAAGTACTATATGAAAAAAATAAAAATTGGAAAAATAGTTATTTATATCTTTGTGTAAAAAGCTTTTAAGTTTTGGTGAAGAAAATGTGTGTATTATCCTCACATACCCTTCTCCGTAATTGTAGATTTCATGAGACATCTTGAAAAACAACTCAGGCTGAAGACCTTGGTATTGCTGAAAATCACTATTTGCGTAAGCCGTTGAGCCGCCGCTACACTCGCCGGAGCTCATTTCCCCGGCAGAAGCTGCAAAATTGCAAAACCCATCTTCCCAAACCAAAATCCTGCCAATAATTACATACAACACAATATTAGTTAGATACACCATGACATCTATATATTTACAGAAAAAAAAAAAATTATGTATATATACCAGTTTCTCCTGTTCCCTCGTGATCTATCATAAGCTCCTTGACCATCCCATCTACTTGCAGACAACACCAAATGATCAGAACATATTTATCATTCAAAAGAAAATATTTGTTTTTTAAAGAAAATTACGTATATACTTATGACATGAGCCCCCAAAAATTGAAAGCATATGAGTTTAACAGAAAAGGAAAAGAATAACAAGAAAAAGTCTAAATCCAGTAGTAAACAAAAAAAAAAAAAACATTGAGTTTTTAATTTTTTATACATCTATACGGTTGAATTTTATCACAAGCTTACTTGGGAGGAGGATAGTTTCTGGGCAAGATTCTCCAGAAAACAGCATAAACCCATTGAGAATTCTCGTTGATGCATAGGCTTCTTAGTGTGTGTTGAAGAAGATGAGTCACTGCTAATGGGTTTAGCTGTTCTTCCATTTATTCTAAATTTTCTAAGGTTAAATTATTTTCTTTTTTGGTTCTTTTCTCTTTGTTTTTGTTTGGTGTGTAAAGACTTTCTTTAGATAGAAGAAGGTAGAAAACCCTCACTATCTATATCCTCCTTTATATAACAAAGCTTATAGATCCATCCCCCAAAGCATCTTTTTCTTTTCATTAAATTTTATTTTATTAAATTTGGATGGAGATAAGGAAAAAAAATTTGGCTTTCCTTGTGTTTAGTCATTTACCTAACGTTACGATCTATTATTGTTTTATTTACTGACCCATAAAAAAACCTTAGATATCATTTATTTATTTTTAAGTTGATTTTTCACTTTTATTTTTCTCGGTATATATGTCCGAATTGTAGACTTGTAGTGGTTAAGCTGCCACTGCCTTGTAGTCATTAAGAAAGAAAAAGTTAATACTTTAATTATGGAATTTGTTTATTTCTGTAATCCTTTTTGGTTAATAACTTCCTTCATTTTAAAAGTAATTGTTTTAACTTTTAACATTTTTTCACATTAATATATATATAGTTCTATATTATTTTTATGTACAGTCATA
Source organism: Noccaea bulbosa (assembly GCA_900406535.1). Taxonomy (NCBI): domain Eukaryota; kingdom Viridiplantae; phylum Streptophyta; class Magnoliopsida; order Brassicales; family Brassicaceae; genus Noccaea; species Noccaea bulbosa. Next base: position 9,984 of record OVBJ01001502.1, on the reverse strand, counting down.
ATTCTATACAATATACTATAATATATACAGTTCTATATATTAGAATTTAGTCCAAGCTAAATGATAAATTATAGTATATCTTTTAGTAAATATATACCACTCATATATAACATTATAATTTAAGATGTAAGTAATGTATATGCTTACTTTTCATTATTATGGGTAAAACAAATATTTTATACTATAATAGTTAAAGAAGAAACTATTTATAATTGTTAAAGAAATAAAAGTAAAGAGAAATCAACTCATAATATACTTGAAGAAATTATGTATACATATGCATATAGTAAAATAGATGAAATTTTACTAATGTTATTCTGGCTAATTTCAGTTATAAACATATACAAATTTAAATAAAAACGAATATTTAATAAAATGTTATTGGTGAATCTCAAGTACTGTTTAATATTTTTTTCTAGAATTTGTTAAAATTATTGTATATTTTATGAAAATTTCTCACTTGTCCATAACTTCTTCATTATATGTTTTTCTTTAAAAGTGAAAAGTTTGGCTCTGCCTATTATAAGTGAAAACATGCAGTATAGAGAATTTGTAAATGCTATTATAGAGAATTATATGCTGGCTCTAATGGTATAGGTGTAAATAATTTACTAATCAAATGTTAATTTTCAAAGTAATATATTCAAGAATTAAAAGATTCATCAGAAATTTTTATTCTAGGTACAATATTGAAAGATAATTCGTTTGTTCAGAAATTGATTTTAAGTAGATATTAAGATTTTATCTAGTGAATTAAAATTAAAATTATATATACAGTAGAAACTCTATAAATTAATACTCAATAAATTAATAAAATCTATAAAATAATATATTTGTCCGGTCCAATTACGGGCTAGTGTAAAAACTCACGAAATTCGTTAAGATAATAAGATAATAATATTTTAAAAAATTCTATGTAATTGTATTGTCCAATAGTATCATAAATTAATAATTACCATAAAAATCTTATATAAATATATAATTATGATAATATAATAAAATATAAGTATAAGTTTCTTTGTTTGTACTAAACTAAAAATATTTAGAATTCATCTCTAATTTTATAATAAAACTTTATAAATATATTATTTTTGGTAAATATTAATAATTTTATTTATTTTATTCAAAACTGATACAATAATAACTTTATAAATTAATAAAATATCAAAATCCCAAAATTATGGCTTTGATTGGTAACATGATGTATCATGTGGTAAGTTTGATTTATGGCCATAACTCAAAAATGTTACCAATCATGATTTATTTTTAATTTTTTGAAGTTAGAATGTGGTATGGTTGAGTTAGAATTTTGATGTATCTCTTTTGTAAATTAGATAACTCAACTCAAATTTCTACAACATGGAAAATAGCATGTAGTAAAGTTTGATTTAACAGTTTTTTTCGTTTTTTAATTATTATTATTTTATTTTTGGTTTTTTTTTTTTAATTTTACGGCAAACTTACCACATAATTTTTACATCAAACTTACCATTTCTTTTAACTCAATTGTAATACCACATGTCACCGATCAAAGCCTATATATTTATAGAGTTTATATTGTATATATAACCAAGTGATGGATAATTTATACTTTTAACATCCAGTTAATTCTTCTAGATGAGTGTAACCGTCTAATAGCCCACTCACCAGGTGTTTTAGAGAGCCTAAAGCATGTATATACAAAACAAATCAATACAGTTTTTTCTGTATGTAATCCATTTCATAGTCGTATCGTATCCAAAATCAAACTACACCATATTTTGGGTTGGCACATCCATTAACTATTCGATTATCCTCGTATAAAGCTCAAATTTTTTTGGCTGCACATGGCCTGTTAATATGAACATAGATAAAATCTATCGTTAGTCCGGTTCAGAACTTATACCAATACTACCAATTTCTGTAAGGTGACTATGTCAGCCATTGATTCTGACTAAAATGTAGAGATAACATATTTACATTTATTCATCATTATTGGGTGTTACGCAAAATGAGAAACTGTCTATTTACCTGAAAATCATATGTAAGTTAATATCTGTATACTTTTTTAATAGTAAGTTTTTTTTCTGACAAAAAACTGTCAAACTGATTTAATTTCAAATCCTATGAAATAAGGTTTGGGTTCCCTTTACCAACAGATTCATTTATTTTCAGTTCNACTTTACCTCTTAAAAAAAAAAAAAAAAAAATAATAATAATAATAATAAAGAAAACTGTACCTCTTTCTTTGATTCTTTTGTACATGTGTTTTAATTTCTCTCTCTCATCTCTTCTCTTCTCTTTCCCTTTTTTTATAAAGAATAGTTGATATTTTTTTTTTTTTTGGTTTATATCAATAGTTGATATAAATTTATTAGTTAGCAAAGACATTGGTTTATCATTTTTAACCTTCATTACATGTATATATCCGCATACAGTATAAGTAAGAAACCATGCTTTTATTATGCTAAGTTATCCGAGATCAAATTCCGTTTTCTACAATAGTGTGTGATCCATTATTGTAGCAGAAAACTTTGAGCATTATGTTAGAAAACCTTCAACAAATTATAAGAGTATACGTTAACTAAGCAAGGAAAAAGTAAAGAAAAATGTCGCTACATGCACAAGAGTTCCATAGTTCATTCATCGAACCATATCTTATTAAAAACTGATGCAATGTATCATTTTTTTTTTAGGAAAACTTTTAATTGCACAAAAACACAATATATGCATATGTATGTACATACATGTGTGTGTGGATTTGTGCACATGTCATGGTCTTAGGAATCAAAATTTCACTGATGATGCTAAGGATTTAATCAAAGACATTATACGGGTATAGCACCAAAATCAGAAAAATCCATAATATTTTTAAGTCAAATCAAAATCTAAATCATTATACATCTAGGAATCTAATAAGACATCTCTTTACATATGGAGATGTTACGTTCGTGAATATTACATTTTCTAGGACCCCACAGCTTGCGATAGAGCTAAAACTTCAAATCCCACATGGATCCTTATGATAGTTTCGACGAATTAAATGATTCGTTTTTGGACAATGATCATATTGAGACATATATTCGAAGTTTATATATTTATTCTTACAGCTCCTTAAGAATATATAATTATGTATATATAGATATAACTATAGTCCAATGATTACTCTCCTGTTGGTCAAAGCTACGAATTGATTTTTACTATTGTATCATCCGCAACAGCAATTTCTACCAGTAGGTCTCATTGATGTGATTTTCAACTTTAAGTTCAGCTTCGCCGATGTCGGAGAATGAAAGCTGATGGGAAAAATCAATAGTGGTAAATATTAGTATCATTTTATTGTTTTATCATTTATAACATTCACCAAATTAGTTTTTCTGTTTCTAAAAAATTATTGCATTATATTTACTGTTTTATGACTATTATGCGTATTTTTATTCAAATAAATTGTTTTCTTTTCTGTCTGATGATATTGTTCTGTTATTCTATTTTTAGTCTGATATATATACCTGTTTAATCAAATAACTATTTATGTCTTTATTGAAACCAAATTTTCACTAAATACAATTTTTCACCCTCTCGTACTCAGAGATATACATGGCTTTTTTTTTTTCTTTCTAATTTTGATTTTCGATAGCATGCATCATCAGATAAAATGACATGCTATTTTTTTTTTTAACAGCTTTTTAGTTTTTTTAACAGCGACATGCTATTTATTTAAACAACAAAAATCTGATATAAAAAATTAACTTGTAATAAGACTTTGGTAAAAAAGTAATATAAACTAACGTGTAATAGAATAAAATAACATATTATGTTCTTCAAATACACGTAAAGTTTTTCTTTTTCATTTTTTTTTTTTTGTTTTACACGCAAAGTTGTTAACTATGGGGTAAAACTTTTTTTTTTTACCTTCATCCAGTTGAGGATTGTTCCTCATAAAACAATTCAAAAAAGTTTTTATAAAAGCTAATTAGCATGAGTAGTCTAAATATAATCAAAGACTTGAAGATAATTTCTCATGTCCATCCGTGCAGACTTTCATTTCTTAAAGAAACATTAAATAGTTCACATTAACAACTAAAGCTAGCTTCAAAACTTTGTCCCCTTCCTATATCATATGTCCAATAGATCCAGTTCTAAATTGCAATTAGTTTTCGATGAAGCATTATATAAGGTCAACGTAGACAAATATTGAAGCCAATTAAAAATAAAGAAGAAAGAACAGTGTACTTGGAAAACTTTTATCATTTTCGTACTAAGATTTTGCGCCCACGTAGAGAGGTTTAGGACTAGAAGTAGAAATAATAATAGATGCTTCATTTAATTTATCATACATCTCTCTCTTTACAGATAGAAATAAGGGATTAATTTTTTTTTTTTAAATGTGAGAATTGTAAGAATAATAAGAAGAAGAAAAAATAGAAATAGATTGGAGGAAAAAGACATGATGACTAAAAGGAGCTTTCAGTGCTTTCAATTCAGCTCTGAGGCTGACACTAAGAAAGTGTTTTTGGGCAGACCATTATGCTCTTGTCTTTGACCATTCTTCGTATAGCTTCTCTCCTCTTATATATTTTTAACTAAGTTCGCTAATTATTAATTTATTCTACTTCTCATAATTTTTTTGCGTGGGAGATGATTAATGTTATGGTACAGAAATAGATGTCTAGCAAGGAAAATATTTATGACCTCACTAAAAGTATTTTTTAACATCGGATAAAAATACATAATTAAGAGTATAAGTTTGGGAAGCTCATCTCTCTTTAAGAAACATTAATAGCTTTTCTTAATTCATATGAAAATAACTGTAAAAATATCACATGCATAGTATTTAATGTTCATAGGTCTAGCAATTTGTCCACACCTCTTAGATTTACTAGATAGAGACAGACATTTCAATCTCTACTCTCCTCTGTTTTGGCTTCTTCCCCTCGCAACCCATATTTTAATTTGTTTTTTTCGTCAATGATACATGTCTACAGTTATTTATATATTTACATGTACATGTGAATATACGCCAGCTATATTATATATATAACTAAGCTTTCTGAGTTCGTGAATATAATAACCAATAGATAGTTTTTTTAGTAGACTCAAAAAGAATCCTAAGATAGAGTTGTAGCAGATGATACTAAATTATTAGTAGATTGTTTCTCATCTTATTTAGCATTGTCATATTGTGCAAATATAATCAATCAGTATAGCTTCTCAATCTAACTGTCGGAATTCTTCAAAAGCGAAGTTTGTTCCTTTACTTTCTTTAACTTTAATTCCTAAATTATGTAATCTCAAGCTAATGAGTTAATTCGCTTGGTCTGTACTCAGCTCTGAGATTTGCATTTTTTCCATTGTATGCTTTTCTACTTCATATTGGTTTACCTATCTAACATATGTTAACATAACATAAAAATAAAACATGATCTGTGGAATCCACCAAAATAAAAATTAAGGATTTTTAAAATTATGATATAAATATATATAACAGGAATAATTTCGCTTAGTCATCAAATTTTTAAAAGTTTTAGTTAAATACTAAATCGGTATCTGATTTTTAAGGGATATGTAGAATGGTAAATCATACTATTAAACAAAAATATTTAAAAAGATCTAACATAATACCATATGGGATATGTAAATTTTATAAAAGGATTAATTTTATTTAAAAATTATGAAATTTAAATCTTCTAATATATTCTTTTCTAAAGTGATTTATTTGTAAAGAGACAAGAGATACTATTTATACTATGCGATATATCTCTCTCTATAAAGATATGTGATATGTGTGCGTGTTATTTCACGTTCTTAAGAAACGATTGTAATATTTCCGACACGGTAAAGATGCCACAGCAGAACTAGGGACAAGCTCTGTACGAGATGAGGTAAGCACTTGAGTACTATAAAACTTTTTAACAGTGTCACATACGTATATAAATGTGTATATAATTTACACAAATATATGTGACAAGCCGATCATTCCTAAAACAAGAATTCGGCTTTAAATTAACTAAATATCAACAGGATATAAACTGGATTACAATCATTTTGATCACATGTAAATTCTAATAATGGCTATCAACGTCAAGAAGATTAGAGGTTCTTGAAATCTCCTATCACCTTGAGAACACCTTGTAAGGACTGAAGTGAATGAATTCTATAGAAAAATAAGGAAATTATTTGCAAAGCAGTGCTGAGTTAGTTTGAAATGTTCGCATTTATCTTGATAAATATACAACTTTATAATACGTTCATTCTTCTAAAGAAGAGGTAAGATGAAAGGGAATCAACTTTCTAAGACTTTGTTGCTTCCTGAAATACCAGAAAATTTCTCATTTGTTCAACTAGAATACGACCTTGATCTGATTAGCTGTTGCAACGAAAAAAAGAGATATATAATGTAAGGAAATATTGTTGAAGAAAATCACAGCTGATGGAGTCAAATTTTTGAAAATGCAAACTTTGAAAGTGATACACTTAAGAAACATAATCTTCTCATAACTTAACCAGATCAGCCGCCAAAATGCAATTTTGAACTAGTAGTCTTCCTTTTATACATGTCATCTGATTAGGGAGAAATTGTTACTTTTGAGCAATAAATAATTGAGACATATTTTAAATGGATTCCAAAACTTTCTATTTTTATTTATTTTATTTTATGATTTGTATGGAAAGATTTCCTGGGACGATGATCATCTGGAGTAATTAATTGTTGTCTATTGGAAAAGTTGGTATGGGCACAAGTCGAGAAATTTATTATTTCATGTAATATGTATATTTTATAGATTTTATATTAATTCATTTACTTTTAATTTTTTAGGTCTAAGATAATAAGTACACGAGATAGAGACTGCCCCATCCCTTTTCTTCATTTAGGACGTGGAATCTCGGTTCCACCCATTCTCTCGTATTAATAAAACATTACAGTATGGTTTAGATTAGGAATAGATGTTTAAAAACTATTAGGAATGCATGATTCTCTGTTGGAAAAAGGGTACTTGTAGGATTATCTAGAGAACGTATACACATAAACCGATAATGAGCAGTAGGTCTGTGCATTTCGGGATGAGAATCTTATTCCCACTCTTACCTGTTTAAAATATTCCGAACTTTTCGGGAATGGGAATTTGCAATTTCCCGTTTGGGAACATATCTTTTATTGAAATGGGTAAGGGAAGGGTTCGGGAAAGGTACGGGATTTCCCGATTTTTCCGTTTAAAAAATAAAAAATTGAAAATTAGATATTTTTTTCTTAAATATCCCATATTTTCCCATATTTTTCTCAATTTTCCCGTAATTTCCCGTATTTTTTCATATTTTCCCGAATTTCCCGTCCCAAAACCCGAAATGCACAGGGCCAATGAGCAGCATGGAATACGATATACGAATAGTATTACATAAGTTAACCAAAATAATTTTTTTTTTTTTTATTTATTTAGCCTGTGTTCCTAAGCCGGTTTGGGAAACGGGACCGGTGGAACAGAGTTTACGTAATACAAATATTTCTCTGTGTTTTTTTTGTAGAGTATGTCATTAATTAGTTTATTTATTTCTAATACTTGTGGAATTAGTAAGTGAATGTTATCTATGTGATTGGATAGTGGGCGGGGTAAAATGATCACTGAATAAATTCGTATACTTTTAGATAAATGTTAGATTTTGTGAAGGAAAGATCTTAAAAAAAAAATTTAAACTTTTTTTTGATAGTATGGGTGAAGTAAAATACTTTAAGGAGGTTAAGTGAATTGGTTGTAAGTTTGTAACACTGTAATATGAGCAAATAAAGAATCTTCGATTTATTAAAAACATTAGCAAGGTTAATAGATGAGAATGAAATAACTAGTAGCGTAGGTTTAGGTTTAGACCTAAAGATTTTTCCTCCACAAAACTATTTTTCTTTTGGCAGACAGAACTAATATACGCAAAGATATAAAACACATGCATTTCCTGGTTAAACTACTACATGCAATCTTGATTTTAAACGTTGGAAGTTAATTAATAATTAAATAAATATGGAAGATATTGTCTCCCTTAACATTTTTTTTTTTTTTGTTAAAGCATTCTCTATTTTGTTTTCTTTGTTAAAGCATTCTCTATTTTGTTTTCATTGCCTTTTTGTACATGCATTACATTAAAGGGACAAAAAGCAACAACTAATTAATAAGTAGATTATAGTATGTTGCGTGCTTACCAAAAGACGACCGAATGGATATCTTCCCATGGGTCTTGTGGTATGTTTGAAAATCTCGGAATGATAAGTTTTTTTCAAATCTGCATCGAGACCTTGTCGATCGAGCTCACAAATCTGGCAGTGATATAGACTAATACTTGGAAATTGGCCCAACATAGGCAAGACTTAGGATATCACCTAACATCAGTTTGGAGGATATCTCCTATCAAAATGAACGGTGTCAGATCAATGAATCATGGAAATCTACCTCCTGTCGTGAGAGTTTAGGATGATTTTACCGTAACACACAAACTGGGGAAATTTTGATAGGGACAAGTAATTTGAGACGGAGTTTATCACCTTTACAAATAAAATTAGAAGCATTTATATGCACCATGCAATGTATGATCCGACATAATAAATTGTCGATGGTTTTCGAGACAGATTGAACTGATCTGATAAAAATGGTATTTAAACCTGGAGAGTGCATGGTCAGCATTTTCAATCATTTTGGACGATGTGGTTAAGTGCAGGGTTTTTTACTACTTTTCAAATTATTCACATACCGAAGAAAAGAAATATGAAGGCATAGTGCTCGAGATCTCCTTATGATATGTATTTTGTATGTCCCTCCTGTTTGACTTACTGAGCTAGTGTAGATGCAGAAGCTGCTGAAAAAAATAATAATAATAATAATAATAATGTTGCGTGCATTTAATAATAACTAAGAAGGTCCCAAATACTAGTATTTGTTTATATAACATATGACATGATTAGATTAGGTGAAGATAGTGTCCAAACAAAAACCTAAGTTTCCGTGTCATTCTTGAAGTGATAAATCGAAAAATAAGATACTCATCATATCAGTAAACAAATGTGTGTATATACCAGATCAATATCATCACACACCGTACCAGAAACCACATACACATTTGATCTTTTGCCTTTCTAAATTAATAAGAATACACCAATCCCACATTTCCCAACATCGGTCGTTTTAGCTCCTCAGATCTCTAAAACTATTCATTTATTTAATCTGGAAAACATTATTAATTTGACATTATTTATATTTAATTTTAATTTTTTTTATTATTGTACTAATGATCTACAATATTTGTTCGTATAATTATTATAATTCTGAAATTTTAAAATTAATATTTTTAACTATCACCTCTTATTCGTACTATTATCTATTACCTGATTATAAATTTTATAAATATAATTTTAATATAATTTTTGGATATATGAACTAAATTTACTCGATCCTTACCCACTACATATCTATCATTTACATGTAATAATTTCGCATATTTCTATATATAAGCAAATGACAAAATTTGACACACAAATTTGTAAAAACATTTCACTAATACTTAGTATTATTTTCTTTTGAATCTTGAAACACTAATTTTCATCTATTTTAGTTGAAATTGTTTTTTAAACTTGAGAATATGAAGTGGTACCTTACATGCAGATACTGAAAGTCATAAAACATTTGATTTTTTCTTTTCTTTTCAAGATGCCACGTGTCATGTTCACATCAATCAAAATATTTAACTATAACTTATAAATTTGAATAGTAATTATTATGATTCATTTTAGGGTAACTTTGCCATATCGGTAAAGATAATTGGAAAATTAGGTGCGAGGTAAAGTAATTTAATAATTAGTTCTCTGTCATAGTAAATGACATAATTGTCCTTTAACTCAGATTTGAAATTTATATCACGTTAATAATTGTAATAACGGAAGATACAATCTATCTGAATAATGTTTATCTTATCATAGTAAGCTAATAAATATACAGGTAACATATATATTAGTGTGTAATTTATTCA
>OVBJ01001501.1:0-27574 GCA_900406535.1 Noccaea bulbosa | reverse complement strand
AAAAAAAAAAAAAATGATCAAGTCTTTATCCACTGGAAATATTTCATCGGCCGAAAACATCGGTAACTTCAATTGGGCCAAGTTACCGATGGGAAAAACCAAAGTTCAAATTTTGCTGGAATGATGAGTCTGGAAATATGCATCGGCCAAGTACATCGGTCACGCTGTGAGTGACCGATGGAAGACAGCAGACTCAGACATACACAACTCCTCTCATAAATGCTGGTAAATTGCATCGGACAAATACATCGGTCAATATAATTGGCCAAGTGACCGATGTAAATTCTTGTGGAATGATGGACCTGTAAATATGCATCGGCCAAGTACATCGGTCACGCTAAATGGTGAGTGACCAATAGAAGACAGCAGACTCCTACATACACAACACCTCTGGAATACGCTGGTATAGTACATCGGCCTCGTACATCGGTCAGTATAATTAGCGAGGTGGCCGATGTAAGAAAGCATCCTCTTGTTTCAGAGAGCAAATGTTGAAAACTGTATACTGGTATAGTTCATCGGTCCTGTACATCGGCCACTCAAGTTGGCGAAGTGGCCAATGGAAGAAGGACAGACCACGCTTCTCCCTCTCTGTAATCTCTCAATTTGCTTTCTCGTTTGAATCCGCAGTGTTCTGGCCGTTGAAGAGGAAGCCATAAAACTTCCCGCGGATCAGACACCAAATCCATGGAAACTGAAGTACTCTGAAATCAAAGTGACGGCCTTGTGATTGGATGAGTGAAACAGGTGTGAGTAGTAACAATGATTCTAAGGAAACAGAATCCTAATGCAGAGTGAGAATGCATGCATGCTTTGTTTACCGCCCATACGTCACGAGCATTAACAATATCTGATGAATCAAGGCCCATCGAGCTGTGATGTTTTCAGGTGATGATCCTCTGTTCCATAGGATGACATGATGCAATGTTTCTTGCATAGCGGGCTTGCCCATACCTGCATGCATTGTCTATGTTTTCATCATAATTTTATTTGTGTGTTTCCATATAAGAATATAATACCTCAAGACCACCCTCTTTCTTGATTTTCTTCCCTTGGATCCCAAGTTTGGCTGAACATAAACAGCTTAAAGCTCTTACCACTTTTGGATTTCATATGAGCAGATTCTCAAGTGGTTAAGAACGCATGTTTTTAACTCAAAAGATGCTTGTGAGACAAGGTGGAGGCTACTTTTCTGCCTGGGCGTTGGTCTAGAAATTTGGATGAATGTTCTGGAATTAGTTCTTTTATGAGAATGAGAGGTTGCTGGATGTGAAACAGCGATCATTACGAGATGAAAACTAGCAGAGATAAGAAAGATTGGTATCAATTCAAAAGAATGTAATATTAGTCGCCTCTAGGATTCATTGAATGGGCTGTACGTGAAGCACACGGGACAATCCATTATCCATCGATGTGATTGAGAAGAACATGGATAGGGATTATTTCATGACTCCTCAAGAGGCTAAGGCGTTTGGTATATATAATCGATGAAGCGATTGATGAAAGACCGATTGGGTTGGTGAAAGATGCTATTGGAAACGAAAGCAAAGATAACAGTTCGAGTTAGGAAAAAAATTAAACTGGAAATAAAAAAATGGTAATTGTTGACCAAAAAAAAAAGTGATTGAAAACACATAAGTAAAACAACTATAAAGTAATAATGTTGCAACTTAAAAAAATTATTATCTTATAGATGTATTACTTTTTAAATAAATTTAATATTTATTAATTTATAAACATATTATTTAATTATAATATTATTCTCATATGATAGTAAATTAAAAATATAAAATAATTTATTTGTTAATATATCATACATAAACTTGAAATTATAACCAAGTCTTTTATATATCGTGATAAAACATATTTTCGATGTTTTCCAATAAATGGTTTTTTAGAGTTAAGCACACAAATTAAGAAATCAATTAATCTTTTTTTTTCAAAACAAAACATGTTTTATCATTATTTCCAAAACAATTCAACCAATTATAAATCAATTTTAACGGTCAAAAAAACAAAAATATAATAAATGTTAGTATTGATTTGTGAGAAAACTTTTTATTTGTGAATAATTTTTTCTCTCTAAAAAGCCACCTCTAAGAGAACAAAGGAAGTATATTATTTGAATGGCCTCTCAATCGCAGAAAGAATATCGCAGGATTGTATGCTTATTTTCATTTAAATTTCTTTGTAACTATTCTATATTATTTACTCTGTAAAAATCGAGCAAAAACTCGTTTTGGATGACTTGACTACCCTTTATTTTTTACTGATTTTGAAAACAATCGAGCGAATCTTAGCAGTACAATATGATATTCAAAATGAGATTATGTGCTGTTTCATAAAAGTTCAAAATGTTGAAGTAATTGATTCAAAACGATTTGGGAAAATTACTTATTGAGGACCAGAAGTCTCAGTAACAAGAACTTAAGAAAAAAAAAAAACTGAAAATATAAAATTCAAGTATTAAGAAACTCTGACTTTGAGGAAGTCTCAGTAACAAGACAAATACACTTAAAAAAAAAAAAAAAAAACTGAAAATATAAAATTCAAGTATTAAGACTACCCCAAAATTTTGACAGACAGAGACACAGCGAGATAAGTAAAAATTCAAATCCAGGATTACAAAACCCTCTTTAGACTTAAGAGAGGTTTATAATTTCGTTGTTGCGAGCTAACCTCTGAACCAACAACTATCATCAGATCACTTTGATCATCCGATGATGGCTTGTGTTTTTTTGGATAGAGACATATCAAACACTCTCAAGAAGCTCCAGGGACAGCAGCAGCTGCAGTAGCATACATGTTTGAGTCTTGATTCGCATATCCGTTGTTGTAACCTTGTCCTCTTGAGTATCCTCCGTTCCATTGGTGGCCCGAGTCTCCTCTCCACTGTCATTTTTTAGAGTCAAAAGATGAACAAATATATGAGTAAATGGAATGATATAAACATTCAAGAGAACACCCATGCCGCAGAGTTTTTAAGTTATTTACTCAATGAATGCAAAAGCCACAAATAGTTGACTGAGCAAACATTAACATAACTAGTCCTCTGATTATAACAACTAGTAGAGACTTAAGACAAACATGAAACTAAGAAACCTCTAAAGAGACTTAAGACTATAAGATGACACTGGTAAAGGCTTCAACTAGCTCATTAATCATGATATCAGTGAACTATTTCGTTAACAGAACCATCAAAAATTGACCCAGAGTTTGGATAATGTTCAGGGAGAAGACAAGGAGACATGTACTAGATTTGCCAATCAAAATAGTCAACAAAAACCGTAAGAAGGTACTAATTCCACTAGGTTTTATGGCCCGCAATACACAACTACTATCCATTGTCAACCACTTGACTTTAGCTTTAAGGATTTGTACAACTTTATCCACCCCATGGAGACAATAAAGAAGACCGAAAGAAGGCTAACAGAAATGCATATAAGGTTCCATATATGTAGAACTCATACACTAATCTAGATTCTAGTCTAACTTAAGCTTTTCTTGTTACCTGTTTGTTTGGGCTTCGTCCCCAAGAAAGCCTGACAGTGTTTTTCCCGATGACAGTCCCGTTCAAGTTCTGGATGGCATCATCAGCACTCTGCCTGTCAAAAACCAATGGCACATCACTTTACAAACAACCCATCTTCACTGTTAAAATAAGCACTTAACAGGGATTGCTCAACACGATTGAACAAGTCCTGCACTACTAGATGAGTAAAGCTGACAAGCACAGAGAAGGTTAATACCTGTTACCAAGTTGGACAAAGCCACATCCTTTGCCTACAGGGATCTTCACCGAAACAACCTCCCCAAACTGAGAGAAAGGTTGCATAAGGTCTTCTTCAGTAACATCAGCATCAAGACCGCCAACAAATATCTGCAATATAATCAAAAAGACAATGAGCAAAGTCAAGTATATTGTTGTCCAGCAGATGATGATATAGCTAGGAGAAACTCACTGTTGAATTACTTGATTCCCCATCAGAAAGTGAACCATTTCCTCCATGTCCACCAGCCAGTGTCAGAGCTAAATCCAATGAATAAACATTACAACAATTCACTTCAATTTCTATCATCAAAAATGTAACGGAAAGTCATCCAAGAAACAGAGACAGAAAACAGAACAACTTCAATTCATAAACAGAGAGAAACATAGATTATATATATATATATATCACGACTTACCTTGTGAACCATTTTGTTGGCCATAAGCAGCAGCTCTTTTAGGGGTTGCAACACCAACACGCATCTGCCTGCTTGAACAGAAAGCACCGTGCATTTCCGTAATAGCTCTCGACCGCTCGTTCTCATCGCTAAACCTGACAAAGCCGTAACCTTTGGAACGCCCCGTGTTGGAATCGATCACGACTTTCGCGTTCTTGACAGACGGGTATCTAGCAAAAGTCTCGAGCAGTACAGTGTCAGTCACATCTGGAGCCAAGTCTCCTACGAATATCGATAGATCCGGACCGTTTTCCGATGCTCTCTTTTCACCGGTGCTGAAAGACGCCCAGTTTAAACGGAAAGGCTGCTCTGCGTTCGGCATTGTTACACCGCTATAGCTCTGAAGAACTTCCTCAGCTGCTGAACGTGAAAGAAACTCCACGAAGCCATACCCTTCTGATTGACATGTTTGCTTGTTTCGTATCACTTTCACAGAAGAAACCTACACACCACATAACAAGAAACCAAAAAGAGTATGAAACCACGCCGAATAAGCTACAAGGAACCAAAAAAAAACACAAAATTTATTTTCGAAAATAACAAGTCAAAACAGAGTGTTTGAGAAATCATCAAAGTTTTAAACTTTTCACAAAACAGGACACCAGAAAGAGTATGAAACCACGTCATATAAGCTAAAAGGAAAACAAAAAACACAGATTTATGAATGATTGAATGTAATATGTTAAAACACAATTTTTTTCCTTTCCCAATAATCAGAAATGTTCTCTAAACGTGGCAAATGAACTTTCTTGCCTTGTGAAAATGAAGTTAAAGTTGTTCTGTTTTCAGGTCAACGTAGTTCTTCATTACCCAAAATGTCAAACCTTTATGACTTCTACGCAAATCACAATGGTCACTTAGATAGTTAGATCTAAAAACCCAAATCAAGACCGCACAGAAGAAAGTGAGAAACTTGCCAAATTTAAACATTAAATTCAAAATAACGAATCTTTCCAATAACTGCAAAACAGAGTCTCGGATCTGTAAACGGATGTCACATCTATCTCTTTCCATGTCAGAAAAAAGTGAAGATTCCAAGCACTAACATCAAAATCTCAACTACTAAAACCGATCTCAATTTCAAAAACCAAATCGAACATCAATACAAGAACAGAGAACCAAAGCACAAGCAAGAAGAAGAACATAGTTAATAATACCTCATTGGTGTGAGAGAAACAGGTGTGGAGATAAGTCTCATCCATCCAATGAAGAAGATCACCAACCCAAAGAGTCTTCACATCATCTCCTCCACCAGATCCAACACGCTGATGCTGATTCTGCTGATGATTCTTCTGCTGCTGATGCTGTTGCTGTTGATAAGCAGCGTACTGAAACTGAGGATGCTGCTGATAAGCAGCTGCTTGGTTGTACGGAGCGTATTGGTGAGGATACATCATCATCTGTTGCTGCTGCATCATCGCCATAGCCGCCGCAGGGTACTGCATCGCCGCCATCCATTGTTGCTGCTGTTGCCACTGTTGCTGTTGTTGCTGCTGCTGAGGCGGAGGAGTGGATTGCTGCAACGGTGGAGTTGTTCCGGCTGATGTCGCCATCGCCGAATCAGAGACGTTGTTTGCCGTCTGCATCTTTTGAATTACGGAAGAAAATCCGATCCGATCTGGAAAAACACGACCTCTCTGTTTTTAGACTTTGGAATTCAAACTCTCTCTCTCTCTCTCTCGATGTGACTGAGGTGAGGTTGTTGAGGGAAGCTCTCTGGTGATGGTGGAAATCGAGAGAGAGAGGATTAGATTTGGTGTTTGGAGGATAATGGAGGCGGAGAGAGAGAGAGAAGAGAGAGTAGTGAGTTTGTGTAGATTCGGAGGGTTTAAGGCTTTTGTCTTAGGTCTGAGAGAAGTGGTGGGAACGTGGGGCCCAGTTACGTCCTCGAAGCCATTTTTTAGTTTTTTTTCAGATCCAACGGTTCTGATTCGACCGTAGTTTTAGGGTTGACATAAACTGATGACTGATGACAGTTGATGAATCATAATGCCATATCGGGTAAAATGTGTAAAAAAAAAAAAAAAATCAGATAAATGCATATTTGAAAGGCTTGAATGTTTTTGGGAGGGATAAATGGATCTCCAAAAAAAAAAAAAAGTAAGAAGTAGAAATAGTAAGGGGTTATTATTACACTCTATATAATTAAGGAGTATATATGCTTTTTTTTTGGGTTCTTTTTAATTGTCATTTCCATTTTCAGTATGACTTTTATTATTAAATGACTAATTTGATCTTAGATTAAAGTATTTAACGAAAAAAATACTAACAGTTAACTTGCCTTTTAAAGGTATACAAGAAATTTTAATATATTTTGTTAATTTACGTAAAACGGTAAAAGAACTACAATGAAAACTAAATTTTTTATTTTAAATATATGTTTTATAATACCAAGTTACCAACACACTTTTTATTGGACTAATTCCTTTTCTAATTTCTCATTAAACTTATCCTTAACATGATCCGTTTTTTTTTTTTGTGATAATCGTGATTCGTTTTGCTTTATACAAATTAATATTTTTTTGATCCATATGCTAATACTTTTTTGGAATTTTATTTTCTCAAGTAAAATGATAAATTATAAACTATGTGTATATACGCGGTCCTATTCTAGTTACTTATACACAATTTAACTTACCATTTACCTATATAATAATCTATCTCTTCTCTCTATTGTTGTCACAATTTCTCCCAATATATAGAGTCTTCTCTGAGAGTCTCGTCTCCCTAAATCTGAAACCCAAAGTGAAATTTTCATAAACAATGGAGATTAAAAAAGAAAACATTTAACGAACCTATACTTAACCTACACATCAATAATTCCTTAGTCAGAGTGGAGCATAGAGCCATAGGGGATTAGACTCGATCGAGTTTTCTTTTTTTTCCTCTTACGGTGTATGTGTATCAAAATGGCATGTGTAAGGGGTTTAACTGGGTCGTTAATGCATCAGAGTTTTGTTCAAAGCTAAAACTCTTGCTCAGTTGGATGGAACTCTTCGAATCCAAGTCAAACTTCATTCTGTGAGGTTTTTCACGGATTGGGCCTCTTATTTTATTGGGTTCTAATTAAGTTTATTTAACATTTCAAAATTCGGATTAGGCCTGCAGGGCTGGGCTCTGTTATATTTTTCTTTTTGTTTATGCAATCAATAGAAAACCTTGTAGCCAAAAAAGGAAAAAATAAAAGAAAAGAAAATTAATAAAAGGACACACGACGGAAAACTTGTGTGAGGAGAAAAATTCAACATTCTAATAGGTTAGGATTTAGGATCATTGGATCTGATGTTAAATAAAGTTTCACAAGATCCAAGCCTTGTGCATGCACTCTTGTAATATCCATTATTTTTTGCCTCCCGAAAGGAAATTTTTTTCCTTTGAACAAAACCAAAAAAGGTTGATGTTGAAATGACTATGAAAATAAATATGAAAATTACGTTCAATTAAACTGAGAAAATACCATCTTTTAATGAAAGAGTATACATATTACATTATTTTCTATCTTCACAAGAAATTTCTTATTCCTCTCTTTTTTTAGAAAAAAAAAAAAACTAAAACTGAAAGAAAAAAGTGATCTGTAAAGATAGGAACAGTTACAAACAAACTTCACAACATATTTCATTATTTTGCAGCACCAAACCTCATGTGGCTTGTTGGAAGGAGTTATCTGATCTTGACGTGCAGTGTTTACTTTTTCTTCCCTATTTTTCATCCTTTCGAGTTTATATTCGTGTTTTTGTTAAGTGAAATATAACAGGCAGTCGCCAGAAAATAAAAATACATGTAAAGAGAATAAAATAGAAAAACTAAAATAACAGAAAGCACGTGCAGCCACGCGCCGTTGTCTGCTGTAAGAAAAAAAATAAGAGTAAAAAGCAAAAAAAAAGGAATATAATCCCAACGGAATCAGGTAATGATGAGATACTCTTCTACCATCCTCCCAAATCACAATTCCCTTCTCTCTCTCATCCTTTTTGAATTTTATTTTGAATCCTTTTATTTTCTATATTTAATCGTAGGCGAAATAGCAAAAAAAAGAAAAAAAAAGAAGCTGATTTAGAGTTATTTTGAAATAAATACAAATTTGAGGGGAAAAACGTTAACTTCGAAGTGGACCCATTTCACAAAACAGTGGAATATTCATTATAACCATAGCTAAAGTACATATCAACTGTATTTTACCCTTTGTACCTTCCCATTTTTACCCTTTTTGTGTTCAATTTTTTTTTTCTGTTACCATTTTTTATGTCACTAAACAATTGACGAAACAAGCAAAGCAAAAACGTTACAAAATAACAGTGAAGTACAAACAAACACACAAAAGAAAGAAACAATTTTGTGTAAAAACATCCAAAGTGTAGAGAATCAAAACAATAAATAGCTTTCCAAATTCATATACATATGTGTAAAAGCTCCCAAATTCATGAAATGCTAATAATGTGCACAACACCAAACACTACAAACTGACCAAAAAAAAGTGGAACTTTACTGACACAATAATTTCAATTTTTTTTTTCCTTGTAACCCCACTTTCGTCAATTCATTGAAAAATCAACAATTTGAACGAGAATTAAACTTGAAAATTTGCGATAAGTTAACAAAAAAGTTCTCTTGGTACGAAGAACATAATCACGATTGATTTTTTTTTTAAAAAGAAACTAAAAATTAGAGAAACTGTACAACGGAATTAAACTCCTATAATTCTCTATGTCTGTGACAAACTCACAGTACTAAGACGTGTAACTTTAGCATTGTCTTCTTCTTCTTCGTTTTTGCCTTTTTCATGGCTTCAGACTAACCCACTGGTACCGACCTTCGAGCGGCGTATCATTAACGATATCGTAGTTGTACCTGTACAAGTTCAAAGTACACATTAAGATTACTTTTTGCTAACGTACGCGTCGGTTAAGTATATCTCGATATCATGCGCNCATGCGCATTTCGTAAAAAAAAAAAAAAAAAAACTCACTTCTCCGTGAATCGTTTCTGTTCGTATCTCTCCGCCGCCGAGAAAAAGTCGTCAAGCTCAGCTTGCGTCGGTGATTTCTCAGTCTTCTCTTTTTTCCGCTGATCTCTCTTCTCCGTCGTCGCCGAGTCCATTTCAGCTGTTTCTCCCAGATTCTCGCTCAACGGACTTGCTTGCTTTCTGTGGAACGCCCAGAAAGAGGATGGATTTATAGCTGAAACGATTGGGAAATTTGAAAAACAAAAACGAAACGTTTCTGGAAATGTAACCTGAAATTGTTGTTGATTAACGTCGAGATTTCGGTTTCGGAGATTTGATGAGCCTTGAAACGGAAACAATCAATTAAAAAATCAGCCGTTTAGGAAGTAAATTAATTTTTTTTAAAAAGCAAAAACGTACTAATAAGAGATCTTCATCGTTAGAGAAACAGGACGAAAAACTTCAGAGCATTTATTGTGTAACAGACGAAAATCGGAAGATGGACAGAGGAATTTAAAATCTGTAGTTTCGAGTTTTAAATTTAAACCTCCAGATCTATAAATGGCAGACGAGAATCAGTCGCGATTTCGTTAGTTTCACTGCTAGAACAGCCGGAGCTGACGGTTGAGTTCCGATGACCGTCTTCTTCGGATAAAGCGACGGAGAAACCTCCGGAGTCTGAAGCGTAGTAAGCTACAGAAGAAGAAGCCGTTATCTCCGGTGAGCGTAACACCTCAGAGTCAGCTAAAGCATCGTCGTCGTCGTCGTCGAGTTTCATCCTCTTCATGCTTGATCCCACGAGCTCCGTCTCTCCCGTATTTCTCTTGTAAATTTTCAGATTTCTCTCGCTCACCTGGACAGTTGTGAAAAAATGGGGTTTTTCTGGTTAATAAGAAAACAGGGGAAGGGTTTTGGGTATTTGGGGGAGGAAGAAGAAGGATCAGGAGCCGTTGATTGTTTCAACGGCGGAGATTTTATTATTGCCTTGGCTAGCGGATGGGGCCCGTTGTGACTTGTGAGTTGTGTGCCGGTTTGAGTGGGGTCCACTCACTCCTCTCTCAGTTCCGTTCAGGTAACGGCGCCGTTACGGACCTTCGCTTTCCTACGCAGACGCCGTCGGGATCCGAAACGGCGCGTCCTTTTTGCCGTTTTTAGCTTCCTTTCAAAGCAACGGTAAACGCCGTCTTGTAAGCTGTGGAAATATTACAATATATTCTTTTTACATTTTCACTATGCAGGAAAAAAAATTTGTACTATTAATCTGTAGTCTATTACTAGACGATAATGTTTTAAGATGGTACAAAGTAGAAAAGATGTTTTTAGTTATATACATAATACATGTAGTGAAACTAATAAAATTTGAAGTGAGAAGATGTTTTTTCTAAAAATGTTATCTTTATCGCCTAAATTTAGCCATCAGGTGACCCTAAAGCATTCACTTTGTTACGACTTGCGAGTGCCACCACTTGGAGACAGAACTAATAAATGTAATTATCCAAAACAGTAGTTATTAAAATGACAACAAAACATATGAAAATCCAGCTCTCAAAGAGAATCTATACATATGTCCAAAATGGGTTAAGAATTTACACATAAATGTCGTGTGTGTGGGTTTTTTTTTTTTTTTTACTTCTGATAAAATGGGACCATTTTGGATGAATTTGGTAGACTGGTAGTGAAAAATAAATGAGTAATAATTGACCGTTACACGATGTCTCTGGCAAGAAGCTTTGCTTCGGGTGAAAAACAAAAAAAGAGCATTTATTTAGAAGAGACATACATAAATGTCGATCGTACAGTTGTTTGATTTGGGGTATTGCAGCTAGTTCGACTCGTTACAATTTTCAAAATCAAAACAAATACCGATCGAACATACTTTTATGAGTTGGTGTTTAAATTAAAAAAGTATCTTTAACAACTAATTTACTCAAAAAGCAACCTAGTGATTCTTGATGCCTTTAAAACTAAAGGTTTCATTTTCACTTCGAACTGTTCAAGATATAACTTTAAAAAAAAAAAAAAAAACATATATTCGAAGCCATGAAACACATGAGAGCAGAGCATGACAGTCAAAACTAAACAGATCATCTAAACGCATGAGTTAAAGGATGCATCTTTTATCTGAGAGAAATGCAAAGATGTGAGACCCTGTTGTTTGTTTGTCGTTTTAAACAATAATTAACAAGAAATGGCACAGTTCGACCCCATCTAATGTCTATTTCACTGGATTCAAAACCTAACAAGTTCAAGAAATTCCTCGAGAGCTAGTTCTGCCACAAACATGGAAAATATAATATTAGAATTAGGGTTCTTAGTTCCTAAAGAAGTGTAGAAAACTTACAAGGACTCAAATGCAAACAATAGCTAAGACTGTGTTTTAGCAATATAATTTGGTAAATTTTATTAAGCAAAAGGTGTAAAAATGCTTACATTCCCATCAGCAGTCATATATTAACTATGCAACAGTTCCTAGAAAGGAGAGATCTTCCGATTTCCTCAAGTGATGATGAAATTCCTTCCCAGTAATTGATCCACCTTCTGTTCAAGAGTGTAGAAATCAAGGTAACTAGGAAAAAAAAACTCAATTAGGCTTTAAAAGTAAAACTCCCATAGCAAGGTTTGTGAATCAAATCAAGATGCTTCACAAACGGTAAGAAGTAACATATAATTGAGAGCTTCTGCTTAAAGAGGGGAAAAAGAAAATCAGGAGATATTATATAAGACCAATGCACACATTTTACTTTTTGGTGAAACAAAAGGAATTAAGAGACACTAGCTAGATCATGTCACAGTTAAAACTTGTACTCTATTTCTTGAGGACCAAGAAAACGGACACACATTTTACTTTTTGGTGAAATAAAAGGAATTAGGAGACACTAGCTAGATCATGTCACAGTTAAAACTTGTACTCTATTTCTTGAGGACCAAGAAAACGGGACCTGATCTATCACTTAGAAAAACTTACATTAACGTAGACCAATCTCCAGCTATATGTAATAATATTAAGATGTAAAGCCAATTGCAGGTTAAAAAGGTACGTTCTTCAGCACGTCCAACCATGGATTTTCCACGAACAATCATTTCTGATTGAGTTGTACAAAAGTTTTTATTGCTACCGAAATATCTTACCGACGGGGACGGGGAGTAAAAATAAATATTTTTATTTACAGTACATACATGTATAGCCACGAAAAGTCCCACGTCGAAAGAAACCAGATTTGTCTCTGTTGTATATATTCGTCTAGTTGTCAAATATTGTGCGTCGAGTTCTGTAACGTGGACTTGTGATCCAAGTGGAGACATGAGGTGCTCCCTGCCCTAACACACCGGGTTTCATTGGGAAAAATTGGAATAATTTCACATTGAAATCATCATTTGAGATGTGAGCTCTTCTTTTTAATCTTCAGTTTCCCTCTCCTCAGAGATCTCAGCTCTGATGGGTTTGATGGCGGCGGAGGTTGGTGAAGCCATGGTGTTTTTAGACACTCGTTTGGCGCACGTTGGTCATAATCCAAGAAAGATACGTGTTCAAAACTGATATCATCAAGCAACAAAAGTTTTGTTACATGTTTCCGTCTCGTCTTCAATGAGCGAGTCTTTTTGTGCTTGTACCTCATATTGAATCCCATTGTCTGGTAAAGTAAATGAATTAGGAGACACTAGATGTATCTACTAGAATAAAGCAACAACTTGTTAAAAGAACATGAGGCAAAAGGTTAAAACTTGTAATAACCAAGAAAACGGGAGCTGATCTATCACCTAGAAATATCTAGTAATGATTGACTGTCAGGAAGATTTCTGATTGATATTAACATGGTTGCTTTACAGAGTTGTATAGCAGAAGGAGAATATCTAACTTCCTAAACTTACACACCAGAGTTAAGTTTACAATGAATACAAAGTAATCATCACAGAATATGTGATTGATATATGACTTGATATATCCGAATACAGAAGCATAAATCATTTGTAATCCGTGATAAACCACTTTCGAACCAAGCTATTATTTACAGCGGCTATTAATCTATTTTAATATTGGAGAGTTACAGTTTTACCCTCTTTTAACAAGCTCGTTTGAAAAATTCGTTTTTACTATTTACATTGATCTACCAGGTGTGATTTGATCCTTCTATGTACTTTTTGATCATTAAACTATATGTGAGATCAGCATATGTTGCCACATAACGTGGGCTTGTGATCCAAGTGGAGACATGAGGCGTTGATACAGTTCTGATCATTTCCAAAAATTGGAATATATTTACATTGTCGATACTCATTTTTTTTCTCGCCGGCGACCGCCTTAGTAAAACGTCCGTGTCATGTAGTGATTGTACATATAAAATCTGTTAAAATCATAAAACCTACCTGGTTAATCCGTCGAACAATTTTTTGATCACTCATGTTTTGCTGGGGCACTACATTTGTTCAAACCTTCATTTCTATTATCTGTTTCTCTCATCTCAGGTCCTAAAGCAACCCATGCCTCAAGCTCTGCTGAGTATACGTCTTTTGAAACAACTACGTTTCATAGCGTTAGAGACACCGGGATAATTTCGGTGCCGGGAAGAAATTATATAAAATAAGAGGTCAAACAAAGCGAAAGCTAAAAAAGAAATGTATGAAAAGATTACTTGCGTAACAAATAAAACCTTCTTGCTGGAAAGTGTGAATGTCATCCACACAGTTGGGAAAGAACACAGCGTTCAAGTATACATCGATAAGATTGTAGAAATTCTAGCGTAGATAGCGATGAAATTTGATCCCAGAGCATTTTTGTACGGAAAGTCACAGTATCATAGGTCTCTCCCTGTACGTCGAGTTCAGTAACTTGTGATCCAAGTGGAGACTTGAGACTTTGAGTGGAAAGTTGTAAAGAAGTGGTTTCATTAGAGAGATTGGAATAATTTCACATTGAAATTAGAAAGGGTTTGACATGACTATAAAAACAATGCTGTTGGAAACATACATATATCATCACTACGCAACCGGATTTTCCTTGTGCTTGAAGAGAACAGCCTTCGATTTACACTCTTGAGATGAATTATTCCAAATCCTCCTAAGCCTCATCTTGACCTACATTTTTGACTCTCACAACAGACAAAATCACTCATCAGCAAGGCCTACAAATGACAGTACTGTTTAACCGAAGATATATACAAAGAAAGTATGAGGAGAGAAGGTCCACATATATCCTAAATTGGAGACCCTGTCTTCACAATTGCCACAAGTGCACACACGAAATTGTTCTTCACCACATGTAACGAACGCAGATTAGGTGTCACTTCAATCGAACTCCCTGGAAATTTCTCTGCAAGAAATTATACACAACGGTATGTTTAGCGAGATACATATATATATATAGCCACAAAAAGTCCCACATCGATAGAAACCAGATTTTTCCTAATGTACATATATGTTTAGTCGCAAATATTGGTCGTCGAGTTCAGTAACGTGGGCTTGTGATCCAAAGTGGAGACATGAGGCGTTAAGTGGCCTATGAAGCGTGTTTCATTGGAAGAATTGGAATAATTTCACTTTGAAACAATATTGTCGATGCTAGGTTTTGAGTTTTTGTATGAGCGAAGATGTTGGAAAAAAGTAAAAGTCGTAGAAGTATTCAGCGGAGGTCACCGAAGCCAGAGGTAACAAGCCTGGAGAACCGGAGATAATAACCTCTTGTATCCAGATTCACTTGCAAGTATGCGATGACGATGTTTCTCCCGGAGGTTGTTGGAAAGTGGAGTAGCTCCGATTGATGAAGGATCTGATGGCGGCGGATGTTTTAGCGGTAGTTGTTGAAGCAGTGGTGTGTCATATATGTGTCTGTAATAATTAGGTTCTTAACTTGGTAGAGAACAAACTGATTTATATTTCGAGGTTTGTGCCTCCTTTTGCCTATGCGTTCGTTACCTGATCTAGAGCGAAACTTCTCTTACTGAAAGTGAAGCATTTGTTACCTTAATTGTTCTCTATCAATGTTCACTATTGGTTTCCTTTGTCAAAAAAACATATTATTGGTTTTCTTAACTTATGGTGTTAGATTTGGTTTGTTGTGTGACTATTGTTTTAGTTGAATGAGTTATTATTAGTCATATGCTATTAACTTCTAAATTGTCAGCCATTTTTACTTCATAAATTCTATATAAAATTCTTTAAGCGAATGAGAAGAAAGAGTAATAATTATAATTTTTTATTTTGGCATCAAACGAACCAAATATTATTAAGAGAATAGGCTAGCTATGAAACAGAGGTCAAAACAAACCGAAAGCTATGAAAAACGTACAATGTTATGAAAAAATTACTTGCTTAACAAATAGAACCTTGGTAAGATAAGTCCTTCTGAAGGATCGTCAAGCTTATAGTGCCAACCCTCTGCTGAGAAGTGTGAGACAAGTAAGAGAGAGGGAACTGGCGGAGAAAAGCGGAAGAAGATAGAGGTCGAACCAAGGGACTAGGGATGAGTTATTGATCGGAGCATGGCTACCGGAATATCGTCTCCGGTGGAAAATTATTAACACCTTGACGGCGAGGAGTTTATCCAAAGGTATAAAGTAAATTAAAATTGATCTTTTTTATGAGGTTTACTATATAGAAACCAAAATTCCCACATTGGAAAAACAATGGGTTTTCCTATTGTATATATAAGTTTACTTCATAACTATTGGTTGTCGAGTCTTGTAACGTGGACTTGTGATCCAAGTGGAGACTTTGTTGATCGATCTCATAAGTCGTTCCAACTTCCAAGTCGGGAGTTGAGACTGGATCAGTCTCGTACTCTCCCGCTCGTTACGATGAGCCCGACTCACTGTCTCCTTTTTATATATTCAATATATTCAATGTTGTACCACTTCCGTATATACGTATATATACAGCCACAAAAGATCCCACTACATTTTCAGTGTGAAAATTTTCCAATATTTCCACTGAAATAGGATCAATTTACCATCATGTCTCCACTCGGACCACGAGCCCACGTTGCTTAGGCTGGACATCTAGTATATTTGAAAATATAGTTCGCCCGTATTCGTAACAAGGAACCTTTTTTGCAGGCGACCGGTGTTATCAGAACGTCGATGGATATTTTCGCAGAAGCATAAAATCCTTTTTGAGATCTGATGTGTTGGGGTCTGGTTCATAATCGTTTTTGCCTCCTGAAATCAGCTATTGTCCTGTCACAATCGAATCGAGATCGGAGATGAGGATGTTTTAATAAAATAGATTTACGTGGCAGGTGAAGTTACTTATGACTTATAAAGCATTTAGCTTGGCAGGTTTAACATGGCAACAAAGTTGAATAAGAGAGATTGTTAGATGGTCTGATTTTTTTTTTTCATGGAACTATTAAAAAAGAAAAAAAAAAAACACCCCATCTTAATTAATTGAGACATCAAAATGTCTATTTCAAAGGAAACTTAAATATATTTCACTTGATTTCCATAACTTGAGCAACAAGAAAGACAGAATAATTTTCAACGGTGGATGATAAACTCCACAAATGTCTTCATCAATTTCGAAGCATTTTCAGAACTAGGGTTATGGAGATGGAAGCAATGTCCTTCATCTTCTTCCTCTACCAGTTTCAAATCTCCTATCCACCCACTCTTCTCCAGCATAGCCGCATAAGCCAATCCTTGCCGACCAAACACATCTTTCCCGGCCACCGCAAGCAAAACCCTCTCGCATCCCAATCCGGATATATCCGACCCGGATCCGACTACGTTAAGCCACGGATCATCCACTCCATCGACGCTATTCGGACTCGCGAGTTTCTCCCAAACTTCTGCGATCCCGCTTCTGATTCCTCTGTCTTGCACATCTTTCTCGTCGATCGGATCTTTCCCCCAAAAACCTGGATGCACCATAGCAACTCCTTTGAATCTAGGGTTGAGTTTCTCCTTACCGGCTCTTATTGCCATGTGATGCGATATGTTAGCGCCGGCGCTATCTCCGGCGAGAAAAGCTCTGTTAAAGTCGGCGTATTCGTTAATCCAAGCATCTTCACCAAATCCACCGCAATGAGTACATATCCATTGGATCGCGGACCATGAATCCTCGTACGCTGCCGGGATCGGATGCTCCGGCGCAAGGCGGTACTGAACAGACACGGCGAGGCAGTTGGATGCTTTGACAACCTCCGTAATGTAGTTGTGGGAAACAGGGGAGAAAGGGGACCCCATGATGTAAGCTCCGCCATGGAAGTAGATAAGTAGTGGTAGCTTTTCACCGGCGGCGAGTTCTGTGGATTTTTTATGAGGGAGAAAGAGACGAACGGAGAGGTTGTGCTCCGGTGAGTACACGACGTCTTTTGAAACGACGTTGTTTTGTGGGTCTAGTGAAGCCGGGACGACGTCGTTTCCGCGCAGGCGTTCCACAGTACTGTCGTTCTTGAGCATTCCGATGAATGGGAGAGGCTCTATGGTAAGATCGGATTTCATGTTTTGTTTTTCGAAAAGAGAGTGAAGAAACAAAATGAAGAGATGTTTGTGTGAGATTTTTACTACAAAAAATAAAATTAAAAACAAGTTAACAGCCAATCACCATACATATATACCGTTTCATCCAATGAAATTTTGATAAGTCATTATTGGAAATTTTTTTGGTCCAACTAACAATACGTAAAAATTTGTGAAATGATGACAGTTGACGACATAATATATTTAATGGTGACTAATTACAATTGACATTGTGAAGATACGATAATAAATCACCAGCAATTTAAAGGCTTGGGACTAGTTTGAATCTCGGTTCGAGATCTCCAATGATTTAAATCTTATAAATTGAAAATAAAGTTAATTTATACATAAATTGAGAATCTAATCTATAGAGGAGTCAGCTTGACATGAATTGGCTTTGGTTTTATCTCTATTTTTTTTGTTCGTATTTATGTTAACAAATCTTCAGTTTTTTAAAATTGTTTTTTTTTCCAAATTTAGATATGGTTGATTTTGCATCTTAAATCAACACGTAATACATAGGAAAAGCAGTGCTACGTCCGCAGCAAGCAAAGTGTCATATTTTACAAATGTACTGATAATAATAAAACCGTCCAGATACTTGTCATAGGAAAATCGACCACTGTGATAAAAACTAAGCATTGTGGCAAACCGGATACATATGCTGACATGTTGTATAACGTTAACAATGTTCAACTCATCTAGACATGTTTCACGTACACGATAGGTAGCCCAATAAAATTATCCATCTATATTAGACTATTACGGTTAAACATAATTATTATTTTTCAATGACAGTTTTGTTTTTGTTGTATATATGCTCTGTTTTGTTAGGTAACATTTGTCTATGAAGAGAACGAATATGTAACGAAATTATGTGACTGGTTTTGCTATGGGAATCAAATTCGGACCACAAATCTCATTTTGTCAGAATAATTCAGTATAGGGTATCCGGACTGATGTTACGATATGTTTTACCCGATATCTGCGCTTGCTATTTTATTTTTACTCGATGCCATGGTACTTCTTTAGTGAAAAACAAGAACTGGTAAGGAGCACAATTTGATATGCATATAATTTTATAAAATTTATCAGTAGTAACCCAAGGCCAACTCACTTTTTGTTTCTTATAACCAATTCAAATTCGGAACAAGAAGGTTCTTGTCTTTGCCGGGGATGACTTGGTACATTTGTATGGCTCGGATTGATAGCTTTCCGCAAATAAAACAGTTGATTTGCCTCAACAGAAACCTGAAGGATGTAGTGTTGCAAATGCAACCGAAGATAAATGTTCATATTCTCCAGCAAAACATGAATGATTTCTGGAAAAATAGTTTGCAGCTAGTGGTTAAAGATGGGGTCTTCATTCATACGATAAAACAGTAAACTTGTTGGGTCTCCAAAAAGAGAAAACAAAAAATACAAATTTATTCGTTATTATGATTTTGAACATGAAAAACAAATTGAGATAATCTTTCAGCCGGTGATAAAGTCCACAAATTTCTTTATGAATTTGGGAGCATTTTCAGAATTAAGATTGAAGAGATGAAAGCAATGATCTTTATCTAAATGAATTTTTTATTATTTTAAATTAAATAACAATGTATAACTTAAACATAATAATTTAAACTGAAAGAAAACAAGGTTTTATACAAATACATTTGCGGATGAAAAATCCTTCACATTGACCATCAGGAAAACCTTCGCTTATACATACTTGCTTGCAATTTCTCCATTTCAAACACATCCATCTAAAATTTATGCTTGGTGTTTCACACATTTGTTGTCCTTCAACCATCTTCATATCTAATCATATAATAATGACCATCAAATCAAGTTAATAAATACAAATTTTTGTCGGTACAACAAATTCATTTTCTTACAATATCATCCAAAAGTATAATAATTTATGAATGCATAATATAATATATTTAAATTAAACAAAAGAATTACAATTTAAACATCTAACATGCATTTTAGTATATACAATTTGGTTATAACAAATCAATATTGTGAAAAAAAAAATATTTGCATACCTGATGCAGCGAGAAAGATGATTAACAAGAAAAATGTAGAGATTAACTGCGACAAATTCTTCATTTTTTTTTGTTCGTGGCTAATTAATCAAAAAGAATACAACTATCTAAAGAGAGAAAAAAGAGTTTATGATATTGCAAGTCACTTGTAAAAACTAGTGTGAGAATATCACATTTTATAGTAAACACATGTACAAAACTTAAATGGTAAAATATCAGTGTACTTATTATTTTCTATAAAGAACAATAAAAATGTATGATTAAAATCATATATAAAAGGAAAATATCTACAAAAGTTTATATGGGGCTGTGTTTCTTTATAAATCTATAGTAGTAGTACTAGTGAAAGAAATCAAATTTAATAAATTTGTTTACTTGTTTGAATTGCTAGCTAGCATTCAATTATCTTTACAGGATGAGAAATCTTACTTGAAATTTGGG
Source organism: Noccaea bulbosa (assembly GCA_900406535.1). Taxonomy (NCBI): domain Eukaryota; kingdom Viridiplantae; phylum Streptophyta; class Magnoliopsida; order Brassicales; family Brassicaceae; genus Noccaea; species Noccaea bulbosa. The sequence goes on along the minus strand of OVBJ01001501.1, from coordinate 7,475 downwards.
TTTCTCAAGTATTTAAGAGCTGATGAATGTTACTATGACATTTAGTAGTGAATTCAGTGTGTTTGTTTAAGAGAATCAGTGCTTAATTGTGGTCTCTTCCCACCTTTGGTGCGTTATGTTCTAATTCTTTTGGTCTAAAACGAATCACACTTGATTATTTAAACAACAACGTAGCTAAGAAGAAAGAGAAACCATTCGAATTTATTCTTTATCATATACTCTCAAGTCTTGAACATTAAAAAAAAAAAAAAAGCAATTTAAGATAATCTTTCAACCGGAGATAAAGTCCACAAATTTCTTCATGAATTTAGGAGCATTTTCAGAATCTGCAAAATTTTATATGGGGTTGTGTTTCTTTATAAATCCATAGTAGTTGTACTATTGAAAGAAATCAAAATTAATAAATATTTTTGTTTGTTTGAATTGCTAGCTAGTAGCCCTGTGCATTTAGGGTTTTGGGACGGGAATTGACGGGAACGGGACGGGAATGAAAAATTTGGGAATCCAAATATATTTCCCGAAAAATTCCCTTATTATAACGGGACGGGAAATAGCGGGAATGGGAAGGGAACGGAATAATTGAGAATAAAAAATCAATTCCCAAAGTCTTAATAAATCGGGAAAAATGAAGATATTTAGGGAAATTATGGGAAATTTCGGGAAAATACGGGAAATTACGGGAAAATTGAAAAAAATATGGGAAAATATGGGATATTTAAGAAAAAAAAATCTAATTTTCAATTTTTTATTTTTTAAAAGGGAAAATCGGGAAATCCTGTACCCTTCCCGAACCCTTCCCTTATCCGTTTGAATAAAAGATATGTTTCCAAACGGGAAATTGCAAATTCCCATTCCCGAAAAGTTCGGGAAATTTTAAAAGGATAAGGGTAGGAATGAGATTCCCGTCCCGAAATGCACAGGCCTACTAGCTAGCATTCAATTATCTTTCCAATGTGAAAAATCTTACTTGGAAATTTGGGTTTCTCGAGGATTTAAGAGCTGATGAATGTTAATATATATGACCTTTAGTAGTGACTAGTGAATATATTCCATGTGTTTGTTTTAGAGAATCAGTGGTTCTTCAACAGGTTGATAGAGAGGTGTTTGGTGCGTTTTGGTCTAAAATGAATCGCACTTGATTATTTAAACAACAATATAGCTAAAGAAGAATGATAAACCATACAAATTTATTCGTTATCACATACTCCGATGTCGGAACTCTGAAATCTTGAACATAAAAAAACAATTTAGGATAATCTTTCAACCGGAGATAAAGTCCACAAATTTCTTCAAGAATTTAGGAGCATTTTCAGAATCAGGATTTAGGAGATGAAAGCAATGATCTTCATCTTCGTCCTCAATCACCTCCACATCTCCTTTCCACCCACTCTTCTTCAGCTTCTCTGCGTAACCCAATCCTTGCCGCACAAACACATCTTTTCCGGCAACCGCAACTAAAACCTTCTCACATCCCATTCCGGAAAAATCCGACCCGGATCCGACTACATTAAACCACGGGTCGTCCGTTCCATCGACACTGTTCGGGCTCGCAAGTTTCTCCCAAACTTCTGCAATTCGGCTCCTCTTCTCTCTATCTTGCAAATCGTGCTCGTCGACGGGATATTTTCCCCAGAAAGCTGGATGAACAATTGCAGTGCCTTTGATTCTAGGTTTGAGCTTCTCCTTTCCGGCTCTAACGGCCATGTGATGCGACATATTTGCGCCGGCGCTGTCTCCGGCGAGAAAAACTCTGTCGAAATCGGCGTATTTGTTAATCCAATCTACAGGACCACCATATCCATCGGAATGGGAGAAAATCCACTGAATCGCGGACCATGAATCCTCATAAGCCGCCGGAATCGGATCCTCAGGGGCACGGCGGTACTGAATCGACACCGCTAAGCAATTCGCGGATTTCACAATCTCTGTGAGGAAATTGTGGTAGATGGATGCGAAAGGGGACCCGATGATCCAAGCTCCGCCGTGGATATAGACAAGTAGTGGGATTTTGCTACCGGCGGGGAGTTCTATGGCTTTATGAGGAAGGAAGAGACGAACAGAGAGGTTATGCTCCGGTGCGTATACAACGTCTTTGGATACGATGCCGTTTTGTGGGGTTAGAGACGCCGGGATAATTTCAGTGCCGGAAAGACGCTCGACGCGACCGTCCTTGTAGATTCGGACGAACGGAGGATGTTCAGAGGCGATATCAGATGAAGAGTGTGAACATATAAGTCGACGAAGGTTGCGGCCGGAGATGCCGACGGTGGTCGGCGACGATGACAGTGATAAGTCAGGGAACTGGCGAAAGAAGCGGAAGAAGAGAGAAGGTGAACGAAGTGAAGAGACAAACGTGATTCTTCGGAGCATGGCTACCGGAATATATTTTCCGGCGATTACTGGAAATGCTGGAAAGGATGCAAAATATAGGTATTTTATTTTAGTATATTCCGATTCCCAAATAAAATTTTACAATGTTCGAGAGTAAAGTTATCCAAAATATAAGAGGTGTTCGATGCGTTATGTATTATTTTTATTTCATTTTATTTTATTTTATTTTGCTACCTATTTAGTAATTTTTTTTCAGACTCTTTGTTTTTCTTTCCATTTTGCGATTCCAAGGCTAGCTATTTTGTTGCCTGAAATTGATAAAGCTGTACTTAGAGTAGAGAAGATTGGTTTGTGAAAAACAAAACAAAAAAAAAACATTAGAGAAAGACGATAGAGATTCTTTCCTAGCACATGTTACATTACTGATGTCGTTGAATCATATAACTCCATATACAGACAGTTTTATCGATCAGTATATACTAGCTCAAGCAATCCATGTATGAAAAAAAATATTTCTTACAACAGATTATTACATAACAGAACCAAATCAAATAATTTGTGTCTCTAATGAATTGTTTTATTATTTTAAATTTAATAAAAATGTATAACTTAAATATAATAAATTAAACTGAAAGAAAACAAGGCTTTCTACAAATACATTTTCGGATGATGAATCCTTCACATCGACCATCAGGAAAACTTTCGCTTATACAGACTTGCTTGCAATTTCTCCATTTCAAACACATCCCTCTAAAGTTTATACTTGGTGTTTCGCACATTTGTTGTCCTTCAACCATCTTCGTATCTTATAATATACCAAAGATACAAATAAAGTTAATAACAACATAATTAATTTTCTAACAATATCATCAAAAATCAAAAATCAAAATAGTTTATAGATGCATAAAAGCCAACATATTAAAATTGAAAAAAGAGAAAAAAAGTAAGTATATAACATGTATTTTAGTATATATTTGCATACCTGGTGCAGTGAAAAGTATAATTAACAAGACAAATTTAGAGATTAATTGCATGGAACTCTTCATGTTTTTCTATTGATAACTAAGTAAACGAGATGAATACAAATATTTAAAAAGAGAAAAAAGAATTGGTGATATTGCAAGTCACTTGTAAAAACTAGTGTGAGAATATCACATTTTATAGTAAACTCATGTATAAAGCCTAATTGGTAAAATATCAATATACTTATTATCTATAAAGAACGATAAAAAATGGATGGATTAAAATTTAAAATCTCATCTTTAAGGAAAATATCTTGAAATAGTTGTATGGGATTGAGTTTCTTTAAAAATCGATTGTAAGAGTGAAAGAAATCAAATTTCATAAACTTTTAATCTATAGTTATTTTTAAAGTTAAAGTAGAATGTCAAACAAAATTATAATGTAAATGCAAATATTAAAAATTTGCTTTACATTATAATTAACTTAGTCAATTCAATGCGAGTATGATGTGTTTGTTTTAGAGAATCAGTGCTTATTTTTGGTCACTTCCCACCTTGGGATTCTTCAACAGATTTGTGAAAAACAAAACAAAACAAAAAACAGTAGAGAAAGATTCTTATTAGAGTTTCGAGCAAACGGTACGTTACTAATGTCGTTGGATCGACCATATAACTTTTTCTATATAGACGGTTTGTCGATCAATACGAGCTCGAGCCTCAAGCAAATCCATGTAGGAATAATTTATTTCTTACACACATGTATTACATGACCAAATCAAATTTCAATTTTTATTTTCTCATAATATCGTACTTCGATCATCAAGAACATTTACAGAATATTCTTCAACCGACTATAAACTCGACAAGTTTCTTCAAGAATTTCTCAGCATTCTCAGCATTAGGGTTTTGCAGATGAAAGACATGTCCTTCTTCTTCTTCCTCAACCACCTCCACATCTCCTCCCCACTCACTCTTCTTCAGCTTCGCAGCGTACCCCAATCCTTGCCGCACAAACACATCTTTCCCGGCCACCGCCACCAAAACCTTCTCGCATCCCATCTCTGAAAAATCCGATTCGGATCCGAGCACGTTAAACAACGGATCGTCGGTGCCGTTCACGCTATTCGGACTCGCGATCTTCTCCCAAATGTCGGCGATTCCGCTTCTCATCTCTCTGTCTTGTACGTCGTGCTCGTCGACCGGATCTGTTCCCCAGAAAGCTGGATGAACAATCGCGATCCCTTTGATTCTAGGTTCGAGCTTCTCCTTACCGGCTCTCATCGCCATGTGATGCGATATGTTACCTCCGGCGCTATCTCCGGCGATGAAAACTCTACCGAAATCGGCGTATTTGTTGATCCAATCCTCGGGACCAGATCCACCGGAATGTGAGAAAATCCACTGAATCGCCGACCACGAGTCCTCATATGCCGCCGGAACCGGATCCTCCGGGGCACGGCGGTACTGGATCGAAACCGCCACGCAGTTGGCGGATTTCACAATCTCCGTGAGGTAGTTGTGGTAAATGGGAGAGAAAGGCGACTCGATGATCCAAGCTCCGCCATGGATGTAGATAAGTAACGGAAGCTTTTTGCTGTTACCGTCGGCTTGTTCTGTGGATTTGTGAGGGAGAAAGAGACGAACGGAGAGGTTATGCTCCGGGGAGTATACGACGTCTTTTGAAACGACGTCGTTAGTTGCGTCAAGAGAAGCCGGGATGATTTCGGTGCCGGTGAGTCGCTCGATACGACCGTCTTTGTAGATTCGGAGGAAGGGAAGATGCTCTGAGGCGATTTCAGATTCCATCGGGAAGAATGAAAGAATGAAGAAGAGTGGTTGGTGACTTTGATATTATTTACTCACTCTTTAACTATTTTTAAAAATGAAAAAAAAATATATTGAAATTTAATGTTGTTTCTTTGCATACGAACACGTAGCATTGGTACTGGACACGTAACTTTTTTTTTGGTTTAATTTAAGGAAAATGACAAAAAAGAAAGAAAGTAGAGTATATATGAATATATATATATTTTTGGAAGTGTATCCTTTTGTTTGTTTATCCTTTTTAAGTATATAACTTTTTAAACAATTCTTCTGGATCTCTCAAATTTGTCAAAGAAAATCTTTCAAAAGCCTGGCCTTCTGGCCCTTCTCTGATCCCCACAAGTCTTCTGGCGTCACTTNTTTTTTTTTTTTTTTTTTTTTTTTTTTTTTTTTTTCCATCCTTCCTTTTCTCCTTTTACTTGTCAAGATTTTTTTACGCAAAGATCAAATTGTTCAAAGGGTGAATTTGAAAAGTAACCAACCATATTGGAGTTGGGAATAAACGACCAAAATAGCTCCGTGGAGGGGAAAAGCTGGGCTAAGGCGTTCTGCCTCTAATTTTTCACAATTGAGTTTGATGCAATTGACCAATGACCACTAAAGTATTTTTAATGTATTCATCATCTAAAAAAATGATCCTCAATTCTAAAGCTAGTTTATCCTCCAATTAACTAAAATACACACTGCCTTCAATTTTATTGAATCCAATTGACCACAAACTATCTATGTGTCTGTTCGGCAAATTGGTCGGAGAAAATAAATAAGAGAATATGAAGAAGGGTAAGAGACTTTACTGGGCCATGTTAGTTTTGGTAATATTGCAACTTACATTACCTGTATTCTAGCCAAACGCAAAAAATGGTTAGTCTGTTAATTTTGGATTTTTTTATTGTTATGTATGCTAATTTCTCTTGTTCNAAAAAAAAAAAAAAAAAAAAAAAAAAAAAAAAAAAAAAAAAAAAAACAGATCAAAATTAAAGGAATCTACTTGACCTCATTTCTTCTTGATTCAGAGCAAAGTTGACGCCTGTAATACGCTAAATGATCTAGCGAATAAGATAGAGACACCTTCTGTAAAAAATGCTAACATATTGGGATAATAATAATAATTGAACTAGTGATCGTATTATTCAAGGAATATATGAAAGAGGTAATGACTAGTATCGTAGAAGAGAATAATGGTTAAGTATGAATCTTGATGTGTCACACAGCCAAAGAAAGCTCACTCTCTTGGTAAGAACATCACCTTTTTATCCACTTGAAGTCAAAGAATTTGTAATTACATTACGTAAAACGAGTTTTATGATACTTGACAAATGATTAATGTGGGATATATAAAACTAGTGTAACACAACTAGGAGATGAACATGATAACCAGAAAGAACAACATGATAAGCCAACAGAAAGATAAAGTTCACACAAAACCTGTATAGAAGTGTCGTAAAATATAAGTTTAAGAGCATTAACAAATTTGATTCTTTGTGTCTTTTAGATGATGAATGAATTTACATGGTTGCTTCCTTAAGTCGTCTAAAATCTCTATTTGATATACAAGCTGTATTCTTTCTGTAAACAATCAAGTTATCAAAGAAGTTCTAAAGAAGTTGACTCTTTATTATTCAAGTCATGCCATGGCTAAAGTTCTTTTTATAGTATTTGTATTTTGGTTGCGAATGTGACTATCTATTATAGTTTTTTTTTGTTTTTCCTTTTTCTTCCGACGACACTACTCATTTGAAGGTTTCAACGTGAGTTTTATCACTCTGTTTGGCTTAGCATAATTTGTTCTTTCGGGTTATTGATTGTGTTACACGTTACAGCTGGGAGCAAGCTTTTATGTTTTATTCCGCATTAGTTTTTGGGGTTTTGGGGTTTTGGCATACATCTTTTGAGCTTATAAACAATGAGAATAAAGCTGGTGCATGTCATAGACATCTGCATTAACATTTTGGCAATCCAAAGTAGTTCTTCAACATAATTTAGTATCAAACTCGTAGTTTCTGACTTATAAATGTACATTAGTTCTAGCTAAACCAACTAGATCATTCGTTATGCGTATTAAGTTATTGATAGACATGGTAACAGAGGTATTTTCATTGAAGAAGATTCTTGGTTTTTCTTTTCCGGTTTGTATCTATACTTTAGTTTCCAGGAATTGAGAGAGTCGGTTGAACCAAATAGAAACCGGAAAATTAAAGTCGGTTCGAGGTGATTGGAAAAATCAATCAGAAAGCATACCAAATTGATTTACCTCCCAAAACATCACATTCCCTTGTCTTCTTCTTCTTCTTCTTCTCTCTAGGTTTCGTTTCGATTCCAGTTTAAGGAATTAGGGTTTTCTAATCTCTATCTCTCTCA
>OVBJ01001500.1:0-27608 GCA_900406535.1 Noccaea bulbosa | reverse complement strand
AACTGGTTCAGAATGCAAGCGAGTGGAGCTTAGAACTGTTCACGGTACATATTCAAGGAATGACCGATATCGGCATATGACTAAAGTAACCTTTAAGTACGACCGGTTAGGTTGAATGGTTAGTTAGACTGGTTAGGTTGCTGGTTAGGCGGAATTGACCTGAACCTCATGAAATTGTTAAGGAAGAAAAGGTTTAAAAATCTGACTAAGTGTCCCGACCAGGAAGTGGTCGAGACAAACCGACTGCGGTCATAGGAAATCCGGGTCGGGGTGTTCCACTTAGCCCTAGTAGATCTAAAAGTATAATTAAAAGTGTAATAATTTTAATTAATCTTTAATGATTTTAGTTTTTTAAAAGTGTAAGATTACATTTGTATAAATATTTTTATTGGTTTTAGTCAATAACATTTGTTTTAGTCTTTTTTTTTTTCTTTTGTCAGCAAACATATTTCATTAAAAGCCCACAAAAGGGTAAGATACATGGAAAAAGACGGAGTCCAACGACTTGTTACAAAGCCCAATACATAAATACTGAGTAAAACATACAGGGGCTTAATGCTAAACACGTGTCCAATACGTGTTATCACAAAAGTTGAGTGGTAGAGACGCTGCCGACTCACCTCCGCAAGCGCCGCCGGAGCTAAACTACAAAGAGATCTGATTACCTCTGCGTGGATGTTCTCCTGAATTTTGCTACCATCTCCGACTTCGATGCTCTAAAACTCCTTAGCCGAACACGATCAGATCTTCATTTCCGCCATGAATCCATCTCCAACCGTCTCTAAGATCAGAGCAAAAATTGGAACCAAAGAGACCATCATTAAGCCACCGGATCTTCGTTTTCTGAGAAGAAAACTAAATTCGCTAAAGGATAAAAGTGGTTGGTTTGAGAGATGAAACCATTAGACACAAACCTAAAAACTAAAAGACCGGACAACGCCGGAGAACAAAACCGGACTACTTTGTATATATTTATTGATTCTCCCTACCCGAATCTCATAGTTTCGATTACATCTAGATGCATTTCGAATCAAGCAATTTTCGATTTGCTATTATTTTGATTTTATTATTTTCTTATTCTGTTTCTTATTGAATCAATTTTTGGTTAAGCTGAACCATCCATTAGATTGGAGCCAAATGAGAGTATGATTTATTTTAAGTTGACATAAGATCCGCGTGTTGCTCCAATTCATATGGGTCGGGTTTTATTTTGTTTTACTAAATTAACCCTTGTTATACCTGTTTCCAAATAGATTTTATTCATAAAAGAGATGGTTTTTTGGTACAAAAAAAGCAATGTACTTCTCAATTAATAGTATAAAGATTACTTTTTTCCCCGGTATATTACGTGTTCTGTAAATTGTAATTATATTATTTGGTTATACTGATGAGGCTCTTATGCTTCCGGATTTGGAGGATGATGAGTTTAATTTAAAGCACAAGCTCTTCTTCTTCGTTTTCGGGAATTGCTCTTCATATCACACAGGAATTTTGTCTAAACCGATTAATTTAAAATTTAGCCTCTTTTTTGTTTAAATTAGACTAAAATTTGATGAGTCCAACCTTTTTTTGTGCAAAAAAATGAAAGATGAGTCCAACCTATGTTTATAATTTCAATTAAAAATATAATATAGTAGGCATAAAATTGGTATATGTGTTTTAGACAATTTTAAAAATAATATTACATAAAAAATACTGTCACATAATACTCCAGCTCACCTCATATAATAATAATAATAAAAAAATTTGTACCCACCACTATGGTGGTTATCAACTTGTTTAAATTCTGATTTTTGTGAACTCATTTTAATATATAAAACATTTATTTACTGGGGAAAAAATATAGTATTATATTTTAAACCTATAAATTAATAATTCATTAACATATGAAAAGAATAAAAAATATATAAACTAATCTTCAACTACTTCATGATTTTCTTAGTTGGAATTAAATTTATTTTCACCATCCAATTTAAGGTGTGACTACATTGGTTTTGTTTTTCAACACTTTTTTTTTTTTCCACTTTTTAACACTCCGCATCATCTTATCTTCATTCCACCTAATAATCCAACTCTTTCTTAATTTTTACACTCTACAACAGTTTTGTTTAGTAAAATTCAACATTTTATCCTACCATTTTTATCTCATATTTTTATTATTTTCTAATGAATTTTTTTGTTGTCTGAATCAGCTCATATTTTGTTTGAACATCCTTCTAACTGTTGAAACTTTTTTTCCAACATGTTTAATATAATCGTCCAATCTACTGTTTATACGTTATCATGTCCAATCTAAATCAATGAACATGGTGGCATGATCATTGGTCACATCGAAAAGCAAAGTGGTCTAAAATCTAAATTGTCCAAGACCATTGTTCTCTGTACTCATAACAAACTATAGACCGTATAGAGACTAACTATAGTCCGTGGGCAGGTGCAAAAACATCAATTTTTTATGTTTAAATCAGTCTGGGGCAAATTGGATTTTCTTAATTTGCCATTTCTCTTTCTCCTTTGGCCGAATAAACACACACCAAAGTGGCGAAATTTTTTGAACGTGAGATTTGGATCGTTCCAATGATCCGGAAGATCGGATTTAAAAACATTGGTCCTTGTCCTAATTGATTAGGTGTACAAAGATAAAGGAAAATAATACCATACTTGGCCGGCCACCCTACCTTACTTTATTGCCGTGTCGCGAATCTAGTTGAAGAAAACTTAAGACGCATGCATTGACACGTAGCCAATTAGATTTCTCCACGTAAATCACTTACTCAGGCTTGCAAGTGGATAAGAACATTTTAGGCTGTTTTTAGATCATCAACCGCTCTATATTTTTCTGTGATTCTCTACAACATTTTGGGGGTTTTCGTTAGGGTTTCTGATTTTTTTTTCTAATTGATTTGGAGAATTCTAATCTGAAAAAACTTCAATTTATCGAATCATGGAGGGGGAATTGCTTGATTGGGAGCTTGTTCATGGCTCCGACTCCGAATCAACCGATTCAGTCACATCGGAGAAGAAATCGGGAAGTTCAAGTGTAATCGATGACGGTATGATTCTCTCTGATCATTTCTCTTCCGATAATATCATCAAAAGATGTGATGAAACCACTGATCAGAGCCTGGGATCGGGTGATTCTTCCCGGGTCGGTTACGGGTCGGAACCTCAGGATCCGGTTGATCCGGGTTTCGATCAATCGGGTGATGCTTGTGTTGGAAACGAGTTAGGGTTTCACGATTCAAAAATTGGAAATTCTGGTGATGGTGAGGTCAAGCTGAGTGATTTCGATGAGAACCACGACGAGGAGAGCGAGGCTGTTACTGAATTAACTGAAGCAACCAAGTGTTTCTCCGAACCAAACGATCTCGAAGTTGAGAGCCAGTCTGTTGAGGATTCGAGCAAATCTTGGTCTGGTTCAGGGGGAAACGAACTGGCTTCTGGAGATTCTATGGCTGTGAATGGTGAAGAGGAGATTGTTTCTGATAATGGAGTTGTATCTACCGAAGCAGTTGAGGAAAGTGGAGTAGAGACTGTAGAAGCTGTGGCTGTGAATTCTGGTGATGAGAGTAAGAGTAGAGGAGAGACTGTGTGGTGGAAGATGCCATTTGTGCTTGTCAAGTACTATGCTTTTAGGATTGGTCCGGTTTGGTCTGTCTCTATGGCTGCAGCTTTGATGGGTTTTGTGCTCTTGGGACGCAGACTCTATAATATGAAAAAGAAAGCTCAGAGTTTCCACCTTAAAGTCACAATGGACGATAAGGTATTACTACTCTATGTTAACATTGAACTTGATTTCATTTGATTGAAGTTATCATTTTGCTTGAAGTTGGTAATATTACCTTGTCTAGATTGATACATTTTAGGAGTCAGAATGTGGAGTAGTTTGGTTGATGATCAAAGACTGTCCCCGTCTTGGCTTAAATCAAAGATAGATTTGTGTTAGTTTATATGTTCTTGGAATTTTGATGTTAAAAAACATGCTCAAGGCACCTGAACGAAATGCTGAGATTTGATTTTTTTTTTTCGTAACCTTCTTCTATCGTTGTCACGTCTTTGGGTTGTTTGTCATCTGTTGCAGAAGGTGTCGCGGGTGATGAGTCAGGCAGCTAGACTCAATGAAGTGTTCACCGAGGTAAGAAGGGTCCCTGTGATCCGACCTGCTCTGCCATCTCCAGGCGCATGGCCGGTTTTGAGCCTAAGATGAGAGAATGCCGATTTCTACAACGATTGAGCGACGGAGAGATAAATCATACATATATCTTATCATGTTATTATTATTATGTACTAGAAGAATAGAGAGATACAATGTGTGTGTTTATGTTCATGTCGTACTTATGCATACGTTAGTTTACCATCTTATGAAACCGCAGTTGCTTAAAGCGTTTTATTTGTTACATCTTGAGAATATCATCATTACATGTTGTATGTGGGTTTTGGAATGCATCATAATGCATGTCAAAGGGTCTTAAATCAAATATGTCTCTGTTGTACCACACAATTAAAACCCCTAAATAACGAAAAGAGGCAAAATTTTAATTCAAAGATCATGTTTCTCAACGTCATTGTATAATTTGAGCATATATATGGGCCTCACTGGGCTCAATTAGAGACAGGCCCAGATCATTTCCAGTCGGGCGAGGTGTCACCTTCCTATTGAATTTTGACAGAAACAGTGGAGAAAGGTAGAATTTGGAGAGGAAGTGGAAGAAACTGAAGATCTGCGAGATCACTTCGTTTTTTTTATCTCTTGTGAAACTTCGCTAGCTTCTAAGCTTCAGCAATGGATTCTTCTACAAATTTAAATCCACTCCGCGAAGATATCTCCGAGGAAGATAGAGAACCAACAGAAGCTCCGGCGTCTGTCTTCGCCGCTCGTCCTCTTCGTCCTCCTTCTACGTGAGTCCGTCACCGGCGCTTTATCATTCCATACTGATCTTTTCTCGTCGATTTCGTTTCCCGATTATCCTTCCATCGCATCGTTATCGTGAAGTGTTTAATCACGATTTTGGTAATTTCGACGTAAAATAGTATTGAACTGTGAAAATTACATCGTGAATTGAAAAAGAATTTTTTTTTTTTTTTTTTTTTTTTTTTGTGTTGCAGGAGTTCGTCGGAGAAGCATTCGCCTGTAGAATGGACAAACTATTTTGACAAAGAAGACTATATATCAATCTCTGGCTCAGATGATGTAATCGTTAACGAATGCTCTTAGTTTCAATAACGTTTTTAGCTTTTAGTTTTATCTGTTTCTGATGGATCGTTATCATTTTTTTTAGGTATTTCACGTATATATGGCAGGAACAGAAGGACCTGTTGTCTTTTGTCTCCATGGAGGGGGCTACTCTGGGTGAGGAATTTTCTTATTTTGGCTCTCCAGTTTAAACTTCATTCAGTGTTTTAAATCAATTAAAGATTGTATTTTGGTTGCTCTTGAGTCCATTCTGATTTTCAAACTGGATTTGAAAATGGGATCACGGTCTGTGGAATTGAAAACTTTGGTTTTAGTTTGTTTTCTTGCGGAATGTGTATATGAAACTAGCCAGGCACACACACACACACACAATGTAAAAGTTTCGTCTGTTCTTGGCAGGCTCTCTTTTGCTTTAGTGGCGAGTAAAATCAAGGAGAAAGCACGTGTGGTTGCGATGGACTTGAGAGGACACGGTAAATCGGTTTCAGAGAATGAACTGGACTTGTCGCTAGAGGTATTATAACAACATCCTTTCTTCTTACATTCGCTGGTCTCTGAGAATTGAGACTGATGTAATGAGATGTACATGCAGACAATGAGCAATGATGTGTTGGCTGTGATTAAGGAAATGTATGGAGACTCTCCTCCAGCTATTGTGCTAGTTGGTCACAGGTTTGTTCTTTATCCATTTGATTTGTCGTATCGGTATGTTGTTTTTGAACTGTCTTAAAGCTTTTGTAATCCAGATTCCATTATTAAATTGGTTTCATGTTATCAACATACAGCATGGGAGGGTCGGTCGCTGTGCAAGTTGCTGCAAACAAAACATTGCCTAGCTTGGCTGGGCTTGTCGTTGTGGATGTTGTTGAGGTTTGCTTTCTTAATAGAGAAATCTCATCTGTTTCTTACTTGTTCTCCACTCTCGTGAGATGAACTGACCAAAGTACTTTCATTGCAGGGTACTGCGATTGCTTCGCTGATTCACATGCAGAAAATTCTTTCAAACAGAATGCAACATTTTCCCAGCATCGAAAAAGCAGTAAGGAACCTTTTTTAAACACTTGGTTGTGTGTATATACAAACAAGATATCTAATTGCGTTTTATTCCTGTTCTTTTCTTTTGTTGAATCCTTGTTAATGAATTTTCTGGCCTTTCAGCTTTTACAAGTCTCTCCTCATTTCCTTTGTTGTAGTAAGTTTTGTTTGGTTTACCATCTCTAAAGTAATGCATAATCTCTGCAGATTGAATACAGCGTTAGAGGAGGGTCGTTAAGGAACATCGATTCTGCTCGTGTCTCCATCCCCACAACTCTCCTATATGATGATTCAAAGCAGTGGTGCGTTATCTCTGTTTTTGAAATATTCACTATTTTTGAGGCATTCACATGTTTGCTTCCCTAATGAGTGGAAATGTGAACTTTTTTTCCCAGCTACGTTTACCGGACACGTCTGGAGGAAACAGAGCAATATTGGAAAGGCTGGTAATGACCCTCATTACCTCTTGTTTCAGCTTATTAAATCGCCGAGTGCACATTCTCTAAGCACAACACATAAAACATGTTAGGATATATGTATAAGAACTTTGTCCTGTAGCACCCAGAAACCAGAAGACGGAGAGTCTCTCTTGAGTAGTTTATGATTCAAACAATGTTGGTTGCCTTGCAGGTATGACGGTCTTTCAGAGAAGTTTTTGTCATCTCCTGTTCCAAAACTCTTGCTATTAGCTGGAACTGACAGGTTGGACAGGTAATATATCTATTCGTGTTCCTCCCTCTCTCGAACTCTGGCTTCTTCACGTGACACGTATAGTTGATTATGAAAATTATAGTGTAATGTATCAACTACGTTGATGATTTGGGTTATAGGACTCTCACAATTGGTCAAATGCAAGGAAAGTTTCAGATGATTGTGGTCAAACACACGGGACATGCCATACAGGTGAAAATTTGCGGTTGCCTAATCCTTAAAAGAGTGATTTTTATATCGAGTTGATGATGACCTGAGTGGATGTAAATGAACGCAGGAAGACGTACCGGAGGAGTTTGCGAATCTAGTTCTGAATTTCGTATCGCGTAACAGAATTGGGCCTCATGGTGTTGAGGTTTGTCTGTGCTTGTTTGTGTATCACTCGCTCTCTATTTGCAATCTTAAGAGTCTGATTATATAAACCCTTTTTGTGTACAGATACCAGGAATGGGAATGTGGAAATCTTCACAGCCTAAAACTTGAGTCAGCTATCACCGGACATTGCCATAGAGCCCGTCGTGTGGTTTTCACTTGTTTTGCTTGTCTGTTTTTTTGAAATAATTAACAACTCTATCTCGTTTTTACAAGAAGATAGACGGCAACAAGAGTAAAAAGAGTACAAAGTTACATACAATATGTTTCCATCTTTCATTTAGACTACGAAAATCTTGAACTTTTTTTAATATTAGTTAAGTTGGTACATTACATTCAACTTTAACAGGGTTAAAAAAAAAATGGAAAAGGATCCTCAACACTCGATTCAACTCTCGATTAGGAACTCAAATAATGAAAATTAGGTACAAAGTACAATCTGGACACGTTCACAACTAATCTTTTTTTATGGAAGTGCGAATCTGCTTTGTGAACAAAATGAGGCAATGAAGAATAAAATCTCGTAAATTTCGTGGTGGAGAGTTGGAAGTTGGTTCTACACATCAAAAACGAATATTCGACTTTATAAAAGGCAAACTCGCCTCATCAACGAAGTAAAAGAAGAAAATAAGACCAATACAAAACCAAGTTCATGACCACAATATTTTTTGGGTCTGATTTATTTGATCTGTTTAAAAAAAAAATTGGACGGGAATAGAGGCTGCTTAAATCTGAGCTAGCCTGTGTGTGTCTATGCAGTACCTTCCTTCAAATAAGCGATGAGATCGGCACGATCTTGTGGCTTTTTCAGACCAGGGAACACCATCTTCGTCCCAGGAATGTACTGTAACACGCACAGAAAATCAACACTAATCAGCATCGTATTACTAATCTCTTTAAATCAGCTCAAACAGAAACAATTTAACCTCACAGAATCACGAGAGGACTCGGTAATAACCCAACAACACAACAATTTGCTGTTGGGCTTATATATTCTTGTTAATGGCATAAGGTAAAAATGGATCTTTGTTGAAAATGTTGCACAGAGCTTATGGTGCACAATCAAGATTCAAGTGAAAGAACGTAAAACAAAAAGTCCAATTTTTGCAGAAACCAGAAGAAAACAAGCAAATGGCTTTGTACAAAGCCAGAACATTCAGCAGAAGCAACAGATACATTTTAGATGGTATCAGATTCCTAATTGTTGTTTTCAACAGATCATCTCTAAAATTCAACACCATACAAATGCACAAAGGAGATCGTGAACAACCAGTTAATCAGAAGATCCGCATATCCAACAAATCCATTAAGGAGAAAGAACGAAGATACCTTCTTGGGGTTCAACAAGTAATCGTAGAGAGTCTTCTCCTCCCAATTCACGGCCATGCTTTTGTTAGCAGCAGAGTAAGAATATCCTGGAGTTGTTCCAGATTGCCTTCCAAACAAACCGTTCAAATTCGGTCCTGTATCATAAGAAACCCCCAATTCAATCACAAACGGATCCGAAACAAAAACACATGACAACGCAACGCAAGAGAGATCGAAACCCCAATCGGATTCGGCGATGATATATATAACAAACGTCATATTACAGATGCAGTAGATCCAGATCAGAACGTAAATGACGAACGGATGATACAAAAACCTTAGATCTAAAAACAAAATCCGATCTCAAGGAATCATCAGAAGGAGAAAGAGAGAGAACGGACCTTGTTTGTGACCGGCACCTTTTTCGACGGTGTGGCACTGCGCGCACTTGGTTCTGAAGATCTTCTCACCGGCCTTTGGGTTTCCGGGAGGTGCTTCATCGAACGACGCCATTTGATCGAGAATGAAATCGGAACGAGCGGTGCTTTGACGGTTTCTCTAATGTTTTTTTTTCTTTTCTTTTTCGAATGACTTGCAGAAGGGAAATAAAAAGAAGGTTCGAGTAAGAATAAGGAAAGAGGAGCTGGCGGCGTGGGCGAGCCACACAGGCCATACATTTTTTCTCAGTCCACGTGGCTTTTTCTTAGTGGTTGATTTTAAGTCGGTTATTAGGTGAACAATTTGCTAAATGCTAATTCTAGGTTTGTTTGTGACTGTTTATAACAATGTGCATAACAACAACATATCTGAATTTTGGGTAATTAAGAATATCTGAAATAAATTATGTGCAAGTTCTGGATGCAGGTCATTTGGTGGTAGCTTCCTATGGGAGGGGCTACTTAAAGGATGAGATCTCAGGTTCGAGTCTCACCAACAACCTAGGTTGGTATAATGGCTGGGCCTTATACACCAGAAGGGTTGTGTTGTATTGGGTTACAGTTCTAACAGTGCCGGACCGACGGTGGGCCGGTGGGCCAGATTGTTACAGTAGCAGTTCCGGTGGGCCGGATTGTTACAGTAACAGTTCCGTGGGGATTTTGGCTGCAGCCTAGGTGGGGACGAACTGTTATAAAAAAGTGCACTTTATAAACCTTTGGAATAGTTTTCAATAAACTACCTTCTCCAAGATTCTTATTTTCGCATACCAAATTTTTAGCAATTCAACAAGAGGATTTGGGGTTCCAGCCAAAACTCAAAAACTCACTGTTAGATGTTTAGAATTTATGAAAGTTTTTCATTGTATTGGTTAGATTAAATAGAATGTGAACGTAGTGTTGTAACAGTTTCTGATCCAAATCAAGTGAAGTTTTTGTAGAATTTTGTGATGCTTACTTGATGTTTGTAAAAGATCTGTTGTAAAACTGATTGATCTTAAGATGATATATTAACCATCATAGTCTTTGTTTATTCTCTAAGTGATGATGATTGATGGGTCTGACAACCAAAGTGAAGGCCTTGGAAAAGAATAGTATAGTTACCTCCTTATTTGACAAGGTGAAAAGGGAAATAAAAAGAAGGTTCGAGGAAGAAGAAAGAAGCGGTGGAGGCGTGAGCGAGCCACAGGCCATAATTCGTTTTTTTTTTTCTGAGTCCAGATGATGGCTTTGTTGTAATGGTTGATTTTAAATCGGTTGACTAATTTTTTTTGTTTTTGAATAATTCGCTTTTGAAAAGTAGATTTTGTTGTTGGACTCAGAAAATGTTAAAAAAGGACCAAACATCAAATAAGTAATGGCACATGATCTAATTGGTTGTCAATTATTGGATTAACAATTTGCTAAATGCACATGTGCATAAGGATCAACAACATATCTGAATTTTGGTTATTTATTTTATTGTTACGAGTTTTGGATATTTTTCGAATCAAAATTGAACCCGATAAAATAAATCAAATAATTTTATACGAGGCGAAGGCGAATGGGCGAATTATCTGAAGGTTCAAACATTAAACAAGGTGAATTATAAATCGAAGTATTTTTGCCACTGAACATGAAAGCATAAACGGATTCTTCAGATTTTGTTTACATCAAAACTCTTGTTTACATCAAGTACATTTACCTCAATAAAAGTTTCAAGCAATGTAAA
Organism: Noccaea bulbosa; assembly: GCA_900406535.1. Classification (NCBI taxonomy): domain Eukaryota; kingdom Viridiplantae; phylum Streptophyta; class Magnoliopsida; order Brassicales; family Brassicaceae; genus Noccaea; species Noccaea bulbosa. The sequence goes on along the minus strand of OVBJ01001500.1, from coordinate 16,843 downwards.
GAGCCATTTTCGAGCTTTATTTCGTGCGCCGAGGCCAAATTCACGACCAAATTCATGCTGGAATTAGTGAGAAGCTCAATTTGTTCTTCCACACCATCCCTTGGTAAGATACTGACCACAAGGCAACTTTTGAATATCTATAGATTCTATAAGCTTCTTCAGTTCGAGCTGCTCTTATTATGCTATACTCTTATTCTAGTGAAGGAGACGAACAGTTTGCCAAAGATTTCATTTGCAAGTTTTTAACAAAATGCAACACAATCATATCTTACCGATAACACTAGAGCAGTGTAGACTGCTAAAGAATGTTCGCCATGAGAAGAAGCTCTATTGGTCTTGCTGGAATCTTTTTGCTTATATGTCAGAATGTGTCCACAACATCTGTTGCGAGGGCATGAAGTTGTTCATTACAAGGGTTGTCGTATCGTTTAGTCCCGAGATAGATGTTTTATAATTCACAACACTAGTAGAATTGTTGAGAATTTGGGTCCCGTTGAGTTCTTTTTATGATTTTGTTCTCGTCAATTATGTATGAATTCCATACATGCTTGTGATTTGGTAGTGCCTTTTTGCCAAGCTATACGATTGTTTTGGTATCAAAAAACCAATAGACAACAATTCAAATGATCATGTAAAACACAGAAATGCAAAAAGGATAAATACATACTTCGATTACAAATCTTCCAAAATTCGGTTTCTTGACTTGTTGGCAAAGAACCCGAACAAAAACTTGTTGGAAATTAGTGAATCACTTCAAATTAAGATTATTATTAGTACCTACCTTTAGAAAAATATATAGTTCTATGCATACAGGAAGTTATAGGTAAAAGGAACGCACAAAAAGCGTCTCTTTGATCCAGTGATTGATTCACTGGATCAAATTATTAAAGAGGACGGACTAAAGAGGCATCCAGCTATATATATTTAGTAAAAACTTACTGATCCAATTTAAAGTCGTTGCATTAAGAGTCCGGGACGCACCATGATATTATATATTTATATATGTATGTTACTTACTTACTTTAAGAAAAATATGGCATAAATTCTAAATTCTATTCAGTTTAGCTATCTAGGGAGCTCATGTCATGTGTAAACAATTAAGCTATTTGTTTTAGACGAATACTTGTTCACTACGGCATCTGCTTAACGACCGTGGCTTTGTTTCTTTAAAGCCGTCGTTAGATTGTAAAATTGTAAACTTGGGTTTCTCTCAAAATCAGTGAGTCAATGAGTCATGTTTAGCACATTAATACTCCAGGTTTCGTAATTGTAATTTGGGACTTTTCCAATGCTTGATATCCTCATGAACACCATAAATGCCCAGGTCAAAGAAGACCCTTCGTTTTCTTCCACAATAATCCTCGCTAAAGCCGGCCTATATATATATATATATATCCCTTACTCTGATATTCAAACACATACATAACTCGAAGTTCACGTTTCATCTTCTGATCTTCGACAAAAGATGGAAATGAAACTGGGACCATTAGGAGACTATAGGGTGGGAGAAAAGTGGGAAGAAACTGGCCGTGATACAATCAGTCACATTATCGTCACTTATAACACGAGATGGTTAAAATCCATTCAGTTTGGATATGTCGAAAACGGAGCTCTGGTCTTGTCGAAAAGGCACGGCTCAAAAACAGACATCAACTCAAGGGACGATAGTACTCGAATTGTAATTCTCATCGCTCTTTCCGCAATAATTGTATGTCTCTTAAAGTATAAGTTGTCTAATAATGAATGGTATTTGTTTGCTTTGCCCTAATCTGCAGGTGAGGCTGAACCATGAAACCGAGTTTGTCACAGGGATCAGCGGAGAGAAGTGGTACTCTGGTCTTTCATCTCTTACATTTCATACAAACGAGAGAAAGCGCTTAGCCTTTCAAGCGGAATTCGACTCGTCCAGAGGGAGACGACCTCAGACGACCGAGTTTCATTCCGGAATACATGACCGCCGTGAATTTGGCGGTTTCTTTGGATCTTGTATGTCCTCTCTGGTGTAAAAACTATCAAACAAGAAAATGTTTGATCAGTGCTGTGTTATCGTTTCAACTTCACTACTCTTTTTTTTCGTTTCACCATCTGGATAAGAACTTTTAATTGATATTATGCTATCGGAATTTGAATGATTTAAGTATCTGTGATCTATCTATTTAGATGATTCAAGCATCTGTGATCCATATTTCTTTTGGTTTTAAAGCTCTCGTCTAAAAGAAAGTTTCCATTCTTATTTGACATTTTATAAACCACTTAGGGCCGAAAGAAATTTTGAACGACTGTGTAAAGTAAACGTACAGTATTAAAATAATTTAAACCAAATTTCTGATTTTACTTTGATCTATTTATTTTCTTGGTTTGGTTCCATTTTTTGTGATTTAGACCATCTCCATCCGTAAACCCTTGGTTTTGGTTCTAAACTATTTTTTATTACTAATTTTCACATCAACCAATGCTAACAACTTTTATGTGATTTCTTAATTTTTTCTTCTTCCATCCCTAAAACTTTTTATTTGGTTCTTAAAAACAACAACAAAAATTAATTTTACAAAATTGTACATAACATCCATCTCCAAATAAAAATCAAGAGTTTTACATTATTGAATATTTCCGGGGTCCAAAGAAATGTTAAAATCAACCAAATTACATAAGCTCAGCAAAGCTTGCAGAAAATGTATATGTTTTACCGCTGCGACACAGAATATAGAAGAGGTACTTGACACGGGAGAGAACCGAATTATGAGTAGGGTCACAAGGATGGTCCTTGGAAGGGATCTCCAAAATTACAGGAACTGGCTTGTTGTAGCTATCCACCAAAAACTGGATCACATTGGCAATCTACAAGCATGAAAACTTCTTAATGTAGAAAGAAACAGGTTTTAGAACAAGTATAGAGCACTTGAATGGTATGCCTCAAAAAGCTGATGCAAAATGGTCAGATTTTATGTTTCTTCACACATATGGATCCTATAATACTAATTGCTGGGAACAAGATAGCAAAGGCTACCCTACGTAATGGTGAGACCTTGATCAATGTTTAAAAAGGTGCAAGCAAGGACGATATTCATTAATGGCAGTAAACATAAGGGGATCAATAAAGTGGTCTTCCTCCTTTATGTCAACGTTACCAACTCCAGCCATCAAAAATCCAACTACGGTGTCCTGTACACAAAAATTTAGACAAGATACGTAGGATATTGCTAAGAGTTTTACCAACGGCATGTTTCAAACTACTCTGCCACCATTTGACGGAAAAATGCAACTTAGTGTACACGGAAGAACTTGCAAGCCAAGTTGAAAACAAGAGACTACACATAGTTTTTCTTGTAACTCGATTGAATACCACTGAAATTAACACAGACAAAACCCATGTTTTAGCCAAATAAAACTCATGATTCTTTGATATTCAATGATAATATAGTTTCTAGGAAGACCTTAAAGAAGATTTCTTGTAATAATACAGTTACAATGACAGGTCACATCACTTGCAGATTTTATCGAATCCAAAATCGAGGAAAACACAAAAGGACGAAAATGCTATCCAGGACTGACAAATTACTCACGGCTTCAGAAACAAATTCAAGTTCAGGCAATTTACAGATGGAAAAATTTAGACGCGCAACGCAATGATTTAGTTAGATAAAATCTCAGAGATTAAAAATTCAACCAGAGGTTCCTAATAAAAATCACATACATGCAAACCACAACCATCGACAAGAGAAGACAGAAGAGACTTAGCTTTTCCGATTGGCGTCCAGTTAGATCCACAAGCGCAGAAGGAGGGACGCCTTGCTCAGTCCGTCGACGGTGTAGAATGAGAAAAGGGGTAAATCGTGATCAGAATCAGAGAAACAGAGAGATATGGATAGAAAGAGTGATAAACAGTGACAGGAAGACAAAGATTAGCAACACAGGGCGAGAGAGAGAGAGATGCCGAGATCATCTTTTCCGATCATACGTCAGACGGAGCATGATCGATGGAAGGAAGTCGATTGGATTCAGCGGAAAGAACGAGAAAGAGAGAAAAAAACAATTTCTGTTTTTGTTTTTCTTTTCAAAAGTCGATTTAATGGTGTATCGACGCGTGGCGGGTTTTAACGGAGTAAAAAGGCTTTTGGTTCCACAAAATTAATTTGTTTTCTCTTTTCTTATTTCCATTTAATACCTAAAAACTCGCTTAAAACCCACCTAGGGATGCTAACACCCTAATTATGATAATATTGATAACCTCATATTACAAGAAACGTATGAGTTTTTTGGACAAAAGGGGTAAATCCGTCATTCCTTGTCTGTCCCGCAANCAAAAAAAAAAAAAAAAAAAAAAAAACGAACGTACGCCGGAGGAGAAAAAGCAAAAGGCGACGGAGAAACCAAGAAGAGGAGGAGAAGCCACAACATTGCCTTGGGTTTCTCCGCCCTCTTTAACTTCTTCATCATTCTCCGTCGTCGTGTCTCTGCTTTTGCTCCCTTCCTTCCTCGATCCGTAAAAAAGATCAGGAATTGGTGAAATCCGTCGTTTGCCAATTTAGACCGGAAAAAAGATTGATCTGTCGTAAAAATGTCGACGACGGTCTCCTGCTCCACGGCAAGCTCTAGCAGCGGATGTGGATTTAGATTTCAATCAAAAACACCAGCTTTACCACCATTCAGTTCTCCTAATTTCATCAGAATTGGTACAAACTCTCAGGTTTGTTGAATTCTCCTTCTCTTTGTCAATCTCTCTGCCATTGCTCTGTAAAAGTCTTTAATTTTAGTTTTTCTCTCTGCTTAAAAAGAGTGACAGATTCTGTATTCACCGTTTGGGATTGGTACATGAAAACCACAAAGCTAGAAGAAGAACAAATGTACGTATGGCTTTAGTCGACGAAAGACAATCAACAGGCCAAAATGTTGCCGACCCTCCTCGGATCCTGGTATTGCTCTGCTACAAAAAATTGATACTTTGACTCATTTTGGAATGTTTTGTTTAATGTTGCTTCGAGTCTTGTGAATTCATGGCCTCTGATTATTTGATCATCTCTTGTGCTATTTTGTTTGCAGGCGTATGATCTTGTTCAAGGGGCTCTTGTAAGTTATCTGAGAGCCAATCTTTATAATCCCAATGTTTAAGCTTCTTCCCCTTTGTGGGGAAAAAAGTTTGAAACTTTCATGTCCACAAAGTTAAATAGAGAAGATTGAGAGATTCTTTTTGTGTTCTTAGACTGATTGTGGAAACTTGACATAACAATGGCACACGCAGGTGAAATGGAGATGGAAGGAGGACAAGTCTGTTCCAGATACACCTACAGCTGTTCTTCTACATGGAATTCTTGGGAGCGGCAAAAACTGGGGTCAGTGTGACTGACTTGAATTCATTTCTTGAAACATCTTCACCTTGCAAAGAGATCATCAAGAATTGTTTTCATTCTTGTTTATTGCTACTCAGCATTCTTAGTTATGTTGTTTAGTGGAAAAGCTTGTAGCTAACAAAACCTTTTCTTCTTCTAGGCACTTTTGCTAGAAGACTGGCTCATGAGTTCCCAACTTGGCAGGTATTAGTTTGACTGAATGCACAATTTTTGGCCTTGCTATAACTAATCTTCTCTTCTTGAATTTGATCTCCGCAGTTTCTCTTGGTAGACCTGCGTTGCCATGGAGATTCAGCGTCTCTCAAGAAGAGAGGTCCACACTCTGTTGCTTCAACTGCTTTAGATGTTCTAAAACTTGTGAGTTTCTTTCTCTTTCTCAGGTCAACACGTTAGTTATCCGATGAAAGATCATTTCTCAGATATACATCTGTCTCTATTGTTTTGTCCTTCTTAGGTTGGTCAGTTGAAGTTAACACCTCGGGTCCTTGTTGGTCACAGCTTTGGAGGGAAAGGTGACTTTTTCTTTAGTGTATTTATGAAATCTCTTCATCCAGATTTATTTACTCATATACATGTGTTAAGAATCTTAACATCAATCTTTTGTATGATTTGTGTTAGTTGTTTTAAGCATGGTTGAACAAGCAGCTAAGCCTCTTCCACGACCAGTCCGTGTAAGTGTTATTTCGATGTCTATATATATATCATAATGACGGTTGATAGAGTATACATTAATCTCCCTCCATTACAGGCTTGGGTATTGGATGCTACTCCTGGAAAAGTTCGTGCAGGAGGAGATGGAGAAGATCATCCAAGAGAGCTTATATCATTTCTACGTACATTGCCAAAAGTTGTGAGTTACAAGATCTATCTATTTTGCAACTGTTTACACTTCAGTTGATATATTTGCTATAAGCAGTTTCAACCACCTAAAATGGTCACTAGATATGCGTATGAACATCTTTTTGTGTTTGGTTTAATAAGGTTACATCAAAGCGTGAGGTTTTAAACGCTCTTATCAAAGAAGGCTTTTCGAATGATGTCGCACAGGTATCAATAATATCCATTCATTCAGCTATTAAACTAACTAAAACTTGATAAAATTGCAACAGTCTTGATTTATCTTGGTGCAGTGGGTTGTTACCAATCTCAGACCTACAGGACCATCGTCTTCTAGCTTCTCGTGGACATTTGACCTGGACGGGATCGCCGAGCTTTACCAGTCCTACGAAAACACGAATCTGTGGTAATCTAGCTAAACCTCAATGTGTTTAATGGAGACAACGTGTATGATACGTTACCAAAACTAAACTCAAAGACTTATTTGGCAATATTGCTTTATAAAAGGAACTTTGTTGAGAATCTTCCAAGAGGAGTACATGTGAATTTCTTGAAAGCCGAGAGAAGCTTGCACCGGTGGGCCTTGAAAGACCTTCAACGAATCCACGCCGCGGAAGAGCTTGCCTCGGAAGAAGGAGGCGGCGTAGAAATGCATGTCCTTGAAGACGCCGGTCACTGGGTAAATTAAACTTACTATCTATACCTCTGCTTCTACATTGCTTCATCTTTGTTTCCTCTCTGTTATCTATCAAGACATTTGGGTTTTGTCTGTTCAGGTTCACACGGATAATCCTGACGGTCTCTTCAGGATCTTGTCATCTTCTTTCCAGGTTCTAAGAGCGTAAAGTTGCATTTTTTTTTCTGTTCGATATTTAAGGAGAAGTTACGTCTAAGTCACATTTTGACAGATACAATATAATATACATCATATATTTGTATGTGTAATGTTATGAGTGACGTATAAGTAACAAGTAAACATCATATATGTGTATCATCCACCATTATTCATGTTTCTATGTCCTTACATTGCTTTTCTATTCACTTAACCGGAAAAAGTGCTAAAGCTCAAGCTCACTCTACACACCAAACCAACATCACCGTCTTGTTTCTCTCCATTTAGTTTTTTACTTTTTTACATCTCTTGGATGTTAAACCGTGCAAACCGAGGTGGGCTTGCGGGATACCGAGGTGGGCTTTCGGTATAATGAGGTGGACTTGCAGTATACCAAGGCGGGCTTTCGGTATAACGAGGCGGGCTTGCGGTATAGCGTGGCGGGCTTTCGGTATAACGAGGCGGGCTTGGGCTTGCGGTATACCGAGGCGGGCTCGCGGTATAATGAGGTGGGCTTGCGGGGACCCGAGGCGGGCCTCCTTCGAGCATAAGCTTCATTTGTGAAGAGGTTTCGTCCGCAGGCACACTTGACCCGACACCAACAAGGGAGCTTCTACGTGAACCCTCACTAGACAGTAACAGCTTGAATGTCCATCTAAGCACATTCGGCGTGAAGACTCTATAGAGAAGAAACACGTCGTACCAGTTTGGGAACTTCACATACGCGTCTCCTCTACAAGCTCCTGCCACAATCATCTTTGCGAATTCATCTAATGCTCCGTTTGCAGGTACCTGCAAGATCAATGCAAGTAATAATTAAGTGTCTTTGGGAGTTTAGGTTTAGTTTTGGTTTATGTAAAGCTTTAGTACTTCTCTTTCTTCCTTCCATTGCATCTCAGCACCTTCTTCTAGCATAAACTTTCCTCTACTCATCTCACTTCCGATCCATCCGTGAGTCGCTATGGTTATTCCAACGTCTTCATTTAGCTCGAATCTCAAGGTCTCATAGAAGTTGACTAGTGCTGCTTTTGCAGCCTACACAATGATAATTAACATTTAGGTGATCTCTTACGAATCAAGATCAAGCTATAAAGGAAAAGTAAACGTTAATAGTATTAAGTACTAACGGAATAAAGACTCATCCGCGGTAGAGGCAACCAATTCTCGACCGATGCGTTCACGACAATCCGGCCATTGGTCTTTTGAAGGTACGGCAACGCAACGTACGTTGGATAAACATTCCCCCAGAAGTTTATGTCCTAATTCAAGAATCTCATGAAATTATTGGTATCTTTTCTTTAGAAATGATCAATGCACAAAACAAGATTTGGAAGATATACAAATCAAGAAACCATACCAGCAAATGCGGAAACACAGTCGTGTCACTCACTTCCTCGAAGTAAAACGTGTGTCCAAGACTCGCTGTATTCACCAAGTGATCCACTGTGTCGAATCATCATCAAAGGTAAACTAACATTTCGTTAAATTGCTTGACCTGCAAGTTAACCTATCCCTACCATGCATTTGATCAAAAAGAGCTACAAAAGTACTGTGGAAATGGCGATAGGTTGCTTACCGCGGCCGTAATAGTTGACGGCCTGAGTGATAAAACGGCGGCAATCATCTTCTTTGATGACATCAGCAGCGATGATGATGACATGGTTGGCTCCAATCATTTTGGCCTTTTGGCTCACAACCCTCAGTCTCTGCTCTCTCCTTGCCACCAACACCAAATTGGCTCCTCTCTTTGCATACTCATATGCTATTTGCTGCGTTTCATCTCATTAACAGGATCATTATTAACTCATAATAATATCTTTAGTTATTCCAATTGAAATTACATTAATTTAACTAATGAAATCAGCTTGTATTTAGCTGTGTGGTTTGATTATTTTAAACGTGAGTACGTAACATTTGGGTTTGACAATTGATATTTGACAAGCAACCACTTTTAAAAATTTGTATACTTTGCTTTTCATAAATATTAACACATGTTTGTTATTCTAATATTCAATTGAAACTAGTTACCATATCACTTTTTTTTTATTCATTAACAAAAATGTTTCATGCATCCGCAAAACCCACTTTATATATTGAAAACGAAATATTTTGTATTAAAAATTAACATTCCAACATCATATTTTTAGTACCTCTCCAATGGCGGAGGAAGCTCCGGTGATAACGACGACTTTATCCTCCATGTCTTCAGTGGAGTAATAAGAGTTGTAAAGCCGTTCGGAGAAGCTAATGAAACACAGTAATGGCCACGCAAAGGCCATCACCACCATAGTCGCCGGTGGCGCCACCAGATTCATCACCGAGTTCAGTAGATCCACCATTTTCACTTATTTCGAAAAAGAAGAAGAAATTCTTAAGATCAGGCTATCCAAAAGAGGAGGCAACTAAATTTCATTTTATTTCGAGAAAGGCAAAAAAAATACATATTAAATTTTGGGGCGGATTTTGACGCATAGTGTTGGATGATGAACAACAGGCTGCATGCAGATTGATGTACAGAGCCACGTGCCTGTTCCTATGCCTCTTTGAGTTTTATTGTTTTAGATTTTTAAGAGTTTTTTATAGATAAAATAGAGAGCTCCAATTCTGGTTTAATCCGGTTTGGATGTTTTGCATGTGAAATCGTGAATTGATAAAGTACTCGTGCAAGTGCAACCCTACACAGTCCACGGTAAAGACGGGTTGTTTGGTTAACATGGTCTTATAACACCACTAAAAGTAAACGCATTTTCCTAATTTATAATATATCTAGGTGTATATTGAATTTAATTTATCTTTTACTACCGTAAGATTTAGATCGAGACTACTCTGTGATCTGTGTGGGGGAATCTATTGTTTATGTGAATTCTAGCATTAGTTAATTAATTAATTGACAGGGATATCTTTATACAGTTTAACTTGTTTTTGGGGGAATCTATTGTTTGTGTGAATTCTAGCAGTAGTTAATTAATTAATTGATAGGGATATCTTTATACAGTTTAACTTGTTTTAGCGGTAATCTTTATGCAATAGCCAATATGCGTCTATAAGACGATGTCGTCGTGGTCAATGCGGAGCTTAATTATCTTCTAGATACGTTGTGGGAGACTTGATCTTTAGAAGAAGAGTGTTTGGGAATTGGGATAATGTTTAATGTTCTTCTCTAGATAATGTCTCCGTACGGATAAACCAAAATAAAGCAAGTGGGACCCACGATCTCCGAGTTCCGACAGAAGGATCCTCTACGTGTGTCATTGTCATAACAACAACAACAAACAAACTTAATTTTTGACCGTTGGATCAAATCTTCACTCTCATGCAAATTCGTTGGCTCAATTCTTAACAAATTTAGAGAGAAGAAATAGCCAAAATTAGAAAAAAAACAAAAACAAACAGCTAAGATTTTGAGTTGTCTTCTCCATAGAATCTAGGGCTTTTCCTAAGTTTTCGCGAAACCAAAACGAATCAATCTCTCCTGATCCTAAAAATTTCCATTTCAGAATTTAACAAACATTCTGTTCGTCATTTTCTCTCTCCAGATTTTCCGTTATCGACGAACAGTTTGCTGCAACATTTTGTCCATCTTGCAGTGAGATAACGGGAAAAAAAAACAAAAAAACTCAGTTTTTTTTTTGGTAGTGTTGTTCTCGTCATCATCTCCTGTTTCTTGAATTACAAGTCTCTTATCTTCTGTAAATCTTTCCCTATTATATTTGGCGTTTGAATTTCTGAAATTTTGCTAACTGCTTGATTCCTCATTGATCACATTTGTTCTCTCTTTCCTTTCCCTTATTTTCTTCCAGAAATTTACATACTTTTGGGATCACATAAGATCAAAAGATCCCTGACATCATAAGTTTGATTCTCCTCTGTATTTTAGCTGATAAACCTGAGATTCCTAGGTTTGATGCTTGGGAATCATTCAGGATAAGATCTCTTCTTGATGCGGATAAGCAACACACAACAAAAGATTGTGAATCGGCCTGAGTATTATGGGCTGCATTTGCTCAAAAGGAACAGCAGACGAAGAAGTTAATGTTCAACCTGAGAAACAAAACGAGAACTGGAGCAAAACATCCTCAGTCCAATTGGTTGCACCTACAACCTCCAAGAAAGATGACTTCTCACTTAAATCCGTTGAAGGAAGCTCCGGTGGACGCAAAACCGAAGGCTTGGCTCATAAACCATCCGCTAGATCAAGCGGACTGATTGTTCCTATAGATGATAGTGATGGTAAAACGGTGATCGTGGAGAGACCTACAAGACCTACAAGGTCTCACCGGAGATCTTCAACTGCAGATATTGGAACAGGAATAGGAGGAGGTTTCCAAATGTTTCAGCAGAGTAATATCATCACAAGTGTTCCACAAAGCCCCGAAGCCGAGCTAATTGCAGCTGGATGGCCTTCTTGGTTAACCTCTGCTGCAGGTGAAGCCATAAAAGGTTGGGTTCCTCGTCCTGCAGAGTCCTTTGAGAAGTTGGACAAAGTTAGTTCCTTTTTCCCTCTCTCTGTTTCCATATTTATGTTTCTTGATTGCTATACGTTGTTTCTTGATTGTTATATTCCAGTTTCTTGATTGCTTTATGTTGTTTCTTGATTGCTATATTCCAGTTTCTTGATTGTTATATGTTGTTTCTTGATTGTGAACACTATCTTTTGCAGATTGGACAAGGGACTTACAGTACTGTGTACAGAGCTCGGGACCTTGAGACCGGAAAAATGGTAGCCATGAAGAAGGTCAGGTTCGTCAATATGGATCCAGAGAGCGTGAGATTCATGGCCAGGGAAATCAACATCTTGCGAAAACTCGACCATCCAAATGTTATGAAGCTCGAGTGTCTTGTGACATCAAAACTCTCTGGTAGCTTGTACCTTGTGTTTGAGTACATGGAGCATGATCTTTCAGGCCTCGCTCTTAGACCTGGTGTCAAATTCACTGAATCTCAGGTACGTTCAAGGATTAATTACGGCGAATAAGCTAACAAGGAGTCATGGACTAACACAGAGACAAATCTTGTTTCTTGTTGCTTCTTGCAGATAAAATGTTACATGAAACAGCTTCTTAGCGGGCTTGAACACTGCCATAGCCGTGGAATCCTCCACCGTGACATTAAAGGCTCGAATCTGTTGGTAAACAATGAGGGAGTCCTCAAGATTGGAGATTTCGGTCTGGCGACTTTCTATCATCCAGAACAAGATCAACCGTTGACGAGCCGTGTAGTAACTTTATGGTACAGAGCTCCTGAGCTTCTACTTGGAGCTACAGAGTATGGAGCCGGCATTGATCTGTGGAGTGTTGGTTGCATTCTCACAGAACTGTTCCTAGGGAAACCAATCATGCCAGGAAGAACAGAGGTGAGTTATGTTTAGATTCATCACAAGATCATCACTTCTTTTGAATCCATGACCATTATTGACATTGTTTCTTAGGTGGAGCAAATGCATAAGATCTTCAAGTTGTGTGGTTCACCATCAGATGATTACTGGCGAAAGACAAAGCTACCACTGGCGACAAGTTTCAAACCGCAACAACCTTATAAGCGTGTCCTTGTAGAGACGTTCAAGAGTTTGCCTCCTTCTGCTCTAGCTCTTCTTGACAAGCTTCTATCCTTAGAACCAGAGAAGCGAGGCTCAGCTTCATCAACACTAAACAGCAAGGTATAACATAACCTCCATCTACCAGCTCTTGATTCGTCGAACTCATCAATTCTTGTTCTTTCTTTTCTTTAGTTCTTCACAACGGAACCACTCCCTTGCAATGTATCAAGTTTGCCTAAGTATCCTCCAAGCAAGGAACTTGATGCAAAGGTCCGTGATGAAGAAGCAAGAAGGTATGTTAAAAAGGCTCCCTATATCCATATTCTTGCACCAGAAAACCACAAAATGTAATTCCTAAACACATGTTCTTGATCAACTTGATCAGGAAACGAGCTGAAACTGTGAAGGGACGTGGAAGAGACTTCAAGAGCGCCGTTACGACACCAGAGTTCATTGCTTCAGGGCAGTCAAAAGCCGCAATCGGTACCAACGAGAGGTTTCATCCTCAGGAAGACAGTAGAGCCGGTTTGAGAGGAGAGACAGGAAGACGCGACAGAGATAAAGGCGGCTTTTCTCACACCAATTCAATGATTCATCCAAGCATGACAGCAACATGGAGTAAAAATGAGAACAGCTCTAGGAAAAATGGAGTTGAGCTCAAGTCTACACGATCTAGCAACATTCCCATGGCTGGAAGATACTTGTCTCCTTCACATAAAGAAGATGCAGCCATAGAACCTACAACGGTATATTCAAATTGGGTTTGACTCTAGTTTTTCACCTTTAGATTATGGATCTTAAGATGTTTTGCTTATGTGGTTTCAGAGATATATACGGAAGAAGAACAGAATGCATTGTTCGGGTCCGTTGATGCCTCCTGGTGGAAACATGGAGGACATTCTGAAAGAGCATGAGAGGCAAATCCAAGAAGCTGTAAGGAAATCAAGGCTTGAGAAATCTGCAACAAGGAAAAACAACAGAGCCTGATGTGCATAGACATGTATCAAACTTTGGTAACACCAAAACAAGAAAAGAAAACATTACCTGAAACTGGAAGAAGTAAGATTGGCCATGGATATTCCGGCTCTTCAACAACATATAGCAGGCCATTGCCAACAGCTATGCTTGTGCTAGTAAAGATGTGTTGTAATTACGTGGTCGGTCATTTGTACATGGAAACCTCTTGTTTTCTCTCTCACTCACTCACACTTGTTATGTGGTTTGGAGAAGCAAAATAAGTGTGTATATTTAGCAATTCATGTCAAATATGTAGCTAGAAAGCATCTCCAAGTCGTTAACTGCAAAACGCAAAGGGATTTCACACAATAAAACCTTGTTGCAACATATATTATAGAGTCATCGTCGATTCTGCTAATATCATATATCATCCTAACATTTACAAATCCTGCTTGAGTTTCCGGTTACGCTCACTGTATTTAGTACTATTTACCACCTATTAACAGCAAGATCTCCTCCCACATACAAGCTCCACATATTTAATCTGATCTATTTCATGAACAAGTTTGCTCTGAAATCTCTCCAACCCCAGATGTAGACCATATTATATAGCTCGGAAGCTGCTTAATCATCTGATATGTTGCCATTAACAAGATGTGTGCTTTTTTAGAAGCCTCTCTTTTATGGAAAACCGGACAATAAAGGCTCCATTTTTAAGAGCCATTTGGATCAATTGTCTTGCCTTGTTGTGATAATCAGACACATGGAATCAAACAAAGAACATGTATTAGATCTGTCTTGATGTTTTGTTTGTTCTTGAATATTTCTACTAGTCCTAATCTAAAAAAAACAAACTTTTACAGGAAATAGAGGCAAACTCAAACAAGGCGAAATCAGGAGAGACCGGGATCAAGAAAGATCTTCCACAGGTCTCTGAAGAAGCAAAAGCAAGAGGACAAGATGCATTCCACAGAAAGGGCCATTGACGCATACACACAAGTACTCAACACTAAACCTTCTTCCTCTAAATTCAAAAACCACAATGTTCATTTTGTGATTAATTGAAATTTGAAACACACTTGACATAAAAAAAACATTTTAAACATATATTTCAAAATCATAAACAGAAAGCAACACTCATCAGTCTGAATTTTGACTATCTCTAAATTTTTCCCATATATGTTCAATCAAATCATCTGGACTCAGAAAATAAGGTTCTTGCTGGATTCTTCAGCGAAAGATCTCCTCCTCTTGACTCATAGTTCTTTGTATTATGTATGCTTTGGAGAAATAGATTTGCGTTATCTGACGTTGTTAATTATATCTTATTGATATCGTACGTTGTTTTTCTGGATCTTGTGAAGTTGTAAGAAAAAACCTTGCATAATAGAAGTCACTTTTATCATGCCTTGCGCCCTAAGGTACCTTAATCCATTAACAAATCATATCGTAGAACCGGATACCTTATGGGACATTGCTTTTCATGGGCTGGTTCTTCAAGCTAATTTCCCAATGAAGTAGCCAGCAAAGCTCACTTTAACATCCATGTTTTTTCTTTCTCAATATTCTCCTTCCAATCGTCATGTGTCATGTGGCCCTTTAGCTGCTCAGCGCTTAAAACGCTTAATTAAACATCGCATTCTCGATTTAAAGGTATTTTTGATTTAATTAAATCACACTTTTTGCTAAGATCTGTAATAAGCTACCCGCGTTGATCATGCTTTAAACACTTCTTAACTCTATCGTGGTAGTAGAATATGTCAGGGTTTATTTTGTACAAAGAAAACTAGTGGGTATGTTTTATATTACTTAACTAATGCGAGGGTGTAAAATTCAAATTAATCGAAGATAATAAAACCCTCTCGAATTTCTTCTTCCTAAATTGTCCGGAGATTCTTCATTGCTAAGCGATCAAGTACGAGAAAACGTTTCTCGCGCATACACAACTCATCAAAATCCAAAAGATTGAGGCTGAATCGTCGTCACTCTGCTTGCGCCTCGAATACTCTCAGTTTCCGGGAATATCATACTGTTAGAAGAGAAGGTGTGTTTAGAGTGATGGAGAAAGTGTTTAAGAACTTAAGGAGTAAGAAGAAGAAGGTATTTGATTTGTAGAAGAGCTTAGATTAGATATATATAGCCTCCACATTACAAAATATCACACATATTTTATCCCTAAATCTAGAGAATTCTAGCTAATTATCTAGTTTATTATACTACAAATATCTATGGAGATCTCTAGATACATCAATCTCCAAAATTCTCTAGAACCTTTTGAGGAGGTGGAGATGTTGATATTTTCATTAAGGAGGTGGAGATGTTGGGCTTAGGATAAGTATATCAAGTTTAGCCCAAATTAAACTTGATCCAAAATCAAGTTTACTCTTTTAACACCCTCTCTTAAACTTGATTTTGCCATTCCAAGCAAACTCCTCATCTTTATAAAGTCTTCACGCTTAAGTGGCTTGGTAAAGATATCGGCTACTTGATCATTTGTCTTCACATACTCCAACTGAACATCCCTGTTGGCAACACACTCTCTAATATAGTGATAACGAGTGTCAATATGCTTACTTCGATTATGGAAGACTGGGTTTTTTTGCCAATGCTATTGCTGACTTATTGTCCACAAGTATCTTCGTAGCCTCCTCTTGTGGCAAGTTCAACTCTTTTAACAGGTTCCGTAGCCAAATAGCATGGCAAACACTTGAAATAGCCGCTACATACTCCGCTTCACAAGTGGATAGGGTGACAATTGGTTTCTTCTTTGACATCCATGTGAAAGTGGTATCTCCAATGAAGAACACAAAACCACTTGTGCTTTTCCGATCATCTACGTCTCCACCCCAGTCGCTATCGCTATATCCTACAAGCTTGTAATCGTCAGAAACAGAGTAATACAAGCCAAAGTTTATGGTACCTTTGATATAGCGAATGATCCTCTTGGCTGCCTTGAAGTGAGTGATTATTGGATGCTCCATATATCGACTTACAACTCTGACTGCATACAAGATGTCGGGTCTTGTGCACGTTAAGTAGCGTAGGCTTCCAATCAAGCTCTTAAAGAGTGTTGGATCCACACTCTCTCCTTCTTCCTTTCTTGAAAACTTAACACCACATTCCATTGGCGTGCACACTGGATTTGAATCATCCATCTTGAACTTCTTCAATACTTCTTTAGCATAACCTTCTNNNNAGATAGTAAGACATCAATCCAATATCGGTCATTTCAAACTCTTTCGTCATCTCCATCTTCGATTCATCTCCTAAAGCCACATCTCTTTTTACGGATTCATTAAACTCCACGAACATGCTTCTTTTCCCGCACATGTG
>OVBJ01001499.1:0-27610 GCA_900406535.1 Noccaea bulbosa | reverse complement strand
TGAAGTTGTTTAAAATAAACATCGTGGTAGATACAAATATTGTTGACATAAAAATTTCACTATATCACTACAAGAATATTGACTTTTAGTAGCACTAAAAAATAGCGTTTTCTCAGTAGTGCTATAATAGACTTATCCCTAACACTAATATAGCGTTTGTTTATTAAGAAACGCTATGATATATATTCTGAGTAATCACGGTGTCCTATAATACCAAAATACATACGGAAACGCTATGATAGATTTGAGCGGAAAAATGAAAATTGAAAACCCACGACACTTAGTAAAAATTTAGGTCGAAACATAAAATCACCAATCTTCTTTCTAGGTCGTGTGTTCTTGAGCGAACCCTATCTTTTTCTTATTCTTCTTCAATTCTCCGAAATTGCTCGGAATCTCTCACCCCGCCTCGTGCCTCTCACGCTCTTCATCTCTCACTCCTCTCTTGTTGTCTCCTTGCTTTGCTCATTCCAGATTTTTCGATTGCGACGATAAAACTCACCTCCTTAGAAGAAGCTTCCAGAACCCAAACCCTTCTCTCGCGATCCAGGTTTGATTCTGATTCCCTCTCCTCTCTAAATCCTTAAACTTCATATATATCTTATAGATCTGAATCTCACCTTTCTCGTAGATGTCACTTTTTAGGTTTGATCTCGTAGATGACAGATCACTAATCTTCGATTTTGACTCTCTGTTTAACTAATTTCTTAATCTCATGGCTGCGATTCGCGCGATTGAGGCTGACCAGACTCTAACCACGCGGAAAAGGCCAAGCAGAGGCAAGAGCTGATGGGCGGCAAAATCGGTGGGGATGGAGAAGAGAACAATGATGCGGGAGCGAGACTCGGAGATGTTGATGTCTTGGCCGCACTCGGAGAGACCTGTCACGGTTTGTCCTCTTTCCCTCCAATTTTGTATATCTGGTTCTCTCTTATGCTTATTCATGGAATCTTTGAACCTGTATTCAGTTTCTAGGGGTTTTGTTGTTGTTTGGTGAACCTTGTTAAATATAGAATCTATTTTTGTGTTTTTGATATCTAGGGGTCTTTTGTTTTGTTGGTTTACTTTGGATGGAAGAGGAGTGATTGAGGCTTGGTACATGGATGATAGCGAAGAGGATTAGAGACTTCCTCATGAAAAGGATCTTAAGGAGTTTATCTCTTTGGACAAACTTGCAGGTTTGTGTCTTAAACGTTGGTCTCTCTCTGCTTCATCATATTATTATTTGTTTTTCTCTTTTCAAATGTAATGTTTGTGTGCAGAACTTGGATCGTAATTAGCTGGATACTTGATGTTGATAAGATACGTTAATCTGGTGGTTATCATACATGGTTTATGACCTTTATTTGATGGCTTTTGATACTTTTGTTTGTTATTATGTAAGACTTGAATGCTAGATCTTTAGTTTCGACCAAGTGATCTTTAGTTTTTGGATTGGATAACGAGGTTGAAGATTGCTCTTGGTGCAGCTGAGGGACTAGCTTATCTGCATCACGAGTGTTCTCCATCTCTTGTTCACAGGTACTCCACTTGTCTTAGTAACTTCTTGATTCTCTTGAAAGCATTCACATAACATAATCCTGTTTATAGTATCATAACATCTATTATCAAAGCAGGATTTCTCGTTTACTTCGGTTACCACAGTAAGTGCTTATGACATTTACAAGCCCTCCTGGGACTTCTTTGTTTCGAATATTAGTAACGAGTCTCTTCCCTTTCTTGTAGATCGGCTGAAGCATCCTCTTCAGGTACGTGTGCGTAACAGTTCTTGCTTAATAGAACATACTATAACATCGATTTTTGGAGTATTTATTTGTATGGGACTTGTAGTTTTTAAAATCTGATTTGTTCATTCTTCTCATTAGGTGCGGCAAATGCGACTTATGCCTATGATGTCTACTGCTTTGGCAAAGTGTTACTCGAGCTAGTCACGGGGAAGCTCGGGATCAGCTCCTTGGAAAACGCAGAGGCAAAAGCATACATGGAAGAAGCTTTGCGATACATCAGCACAAACGAGAAGGAGCTAGTGACCAAGATCTTTCCTCAGCAAGTGTTTCTACTCTACTTCTACGTTTCACTTTTGCCATTGAGGGGGTATAGATATGCTGAGATTGTAAAATATGGGTAAGAGTATATTAGAAAATAGTAGATATAAAGAAAAACAAATTCTTGTAAAATATTTTTAATATTATTTATTTATTTATTGTTCTTGTAAATTAAAATATGAGTTTTTAGAATTCTAAATTTAAAATCCAAAATCCGAAATTCAAAATCTAAAATTCAAAACTCAAAACACAAATTATTACAAATAATAGCATTAATAAAGTGTTATAGTAGTTTATTTAATTGCACTTATAAAACGCTATTGTATGTGAAGTTACAATAGCATCGACAAAAAGCGCTATCTAAAATGTCAGACCTATGGTCGCGGACTCTGATATAGCGTGTATTAAAACGCTATAATATAATTAGATAGCGTTTTTCGGACGCTACTAATACCCTTTTTCCTGTAGTGTATATATTTTTTTAAAAAAAATCTTTTTAGAAAATGACTAACACGTCACAATTGGTCATATATATTAAAGTTGATCCTATTATAATGATTTGAAAAATTTCAAGTAATTTTTGGTCATTAGACAGACAAAAACATTTTTGTTAACGGGATTTGATCTAAATAACATTTTTGTATGCCAAGATTTGATCTCAACAAGGTATTGCTATATCTAAAAAGTTTTGTTTTCCAGAATATATAGTTTTTTTAAAAAAAATCTTTTTAGAAAATGACTAACACGTCACAATTGGTCATATATATTAAAGTTGATCCTATTATAATGATTTGAAAAATTTCAAGTAATTTTTGGTCATTAGACAGACAAAAACATTTTTGTTAACGGGATTTGATCTAAATAACATTTTTGTATGCCAAGATTTGATCTCAACAAGGTATTGCTATATCTAAAAAGTTTTGTTTTCCAGAATATATAGTTTTTTTAAAAAAAATCTTTTTAGAAAATGACTAACACGTCACAATTGGTCATATATATTAAAGTTGATCCTATTATAATGATTTGAAAAATTTCAAGTAATTTTTGGTCATTAGACAGACAAAAACATTTTTGTTAACGGGATTTGATCTAAATAACATTTTTGTATGCCAAGATTTGATCTCAACAAGGTATTGGTATATCTAAAAAGTTTTGTTTTCTTGAGAATTTTGGTATTGAAAGATTGATAAATTTTAACTGTTAATATTTGCATTTTTAAAAAATTATTTTTTAAAAATATATATTAAACCAATTTAAAATACAGCGCGGGTGAATGATCTAGTGATTATTAATACATGAACCAGTTTTCATGAAACTGGACTAATATATGGACTTTATGTTTAACCCATTGTTCTTTTTGGTAATCGAAAGGAGACTGGTAGGAACACCAACTGAGCAGCAATGGCCGGGTGTAATGACACGAAGGTGAATGAGCATTTCTATATGGTTGTATATACCTGTTTTACCGATAAATAATGGAATCATACAGTCGAGAAATTAAAGATTTTAATGATCAACGTACCAATGAATATTGCAGGCTTTTGAAGATGCTTGGAAGGAAGCTTGCAAAGTGGCAGCATCGGCATTATTATTTCCATCTGGTTCTACGTTCCTTGTTGGACCTGTTTCCTTCCTGGGGAAAAATTTAAAGATCATAGCTCCAACGCGTTCAAGTGCATTGGGACCAGTCTCTTGCAATGGATATAATTGAAATCACTTAAAGGAATCACTGTAAAAGGAAGGATCGGTTTTGTCTTGTGAATGATCTCATCTCATGTCTTGTTCTATTCAGGTGGCATAGCATTCAGCACTTTTGCTTTGATTATAGTTTATTTTATTCTATCTTTTTTAGTTTTGCAATCTTTTTTGTTTTGAATCAGAGTTGTCAATATGGGCGTCCATGTCCATTCCATATTGGCCTGTCCAATAATGTCCATTTAATTATGGACAAAATATTGTCCACGTCCATTTAGGCCTATGTCCATTATAGCCCATGCCCATTATAACCCATAAAAATGGGCTGTCCATGGGTGTCCATGGACAAAAAAATCTCAGATTTTTTAAATGTGAAAAAATGAACGAGATAATAATAAATTTTGATTTTGTAGTATTGGTGAAAAAACGCGATTTCTCGGTTTTAGCGGAAAACATAATTTTTTGTTTCGGTAGAAAAACGTGATTTCACCATTTTGGTGGGAAAACGTGATTTCGCGATTTTAACGGAAAAAGCGATTTTACGTTTTTGATGGAAAACGCGATTTCACCGTTTTGGCGGGAAAACACGATTTCACCGTTTTGGCGGGAAAATGTGATTTTGGCTGGAAAATGTGATTTCGTAATTTTGGCGGGAAAATGCAATTTTGGCAGAAAAATGCGATTTTGGTGGGAAAATACAATTTTGGTGGGAAAACTTTTGATTCAACACATAGCATTCAAACTGCAATCTTTTTATTTTTAAGCATAATAAAGTAATTTTAAAAATATAATATTTTTTATTTCTTAAAACCCCAATAGGAATTTTATCAATGGAACAATTAAAATTTAAAAATCAATAACAAGTTTCTTAACAATTTTTGATGGAAAAATTATAATAAAAAATGGTTAAAACCCAAAATTGGGTTTTAGCAATGGAGATGGTCTAAGAGTCAAGCAATAAAAGATGAAGACTAGAGTGGAGAAGTTCAGTTGTGCTAAAATTTTAAAATTTAAACGACGAAATTTAAATTAAGGATAAGAGTTCAAAGGATTGTTAGGTATGCGGTGAAGAATAACACCAAAAATCTGTAACCAGGGAAGAGAAAATAGCCTTATCAAAAAGAATATTATGTAATCATACACTATCAAACCTAATAGAGTTTATTAATCATTGTAATACATCCATCTTTTTGTAGTTTCTGTTTTGTTTCATGTGCATGAAAGTACTGCCTCTCCTGTAATCATATTATTGTCCTTTCTCCTAATTAATAGTGTTAAGAGACATGTTTTTCCTCTTAAAGTACTGTAAAAAGATGAAGAGACTAGCTAGCTAGGTGCTATAAACTTTTTTCTAGTCCAAATCAGCAGCAGAACTAACTTAGCAAATTAAGCACGACAGGTAAAACAAGAAATGTGGACATAAAACATGCACGTCACTTCCCTATGCCCATCACGTGTGTATATAAGTCCTCCAAAGATTTGTGAAACCACAATAAGAAGTTACAATTGTTTAAAATAATCTCCTTGGATAATTTTATATTATTTTTGGTCCATGGAGGGACCGTCCAAAGGGCTGCGAAAAGGTGCATGGACTGCTGAAGAAGATGGTCTCTTGAGGAAATGCATTGATAAGTATGGAGAAGGCAAATGGCATCAAGTTCCTTTAAGAGCCGGTATGTTATTTACACACACACACAATATATATATATATTCTCTTCATGATGCCTTTCAAGATTGTTCCTAGAAAAATCCTTTATGATATTGTTATTCACTGTGGTTATTATTCTTTCTCTCTATCTAATATTCGGATAATTGATTAACACCCGGATACACAATCATTGTTTTTCTTTTTGTTTTAATGAGAAAATTAGTGTTTCATGTTTTTTTACTGGTTTGTTCATGGCAAATTATATATGTTGGTCATATTTAAGACAAAAGATGAAAAAGGGATATATTTTTTTTTACTTACGTTGCATATTGCTAACCTGTTGGTGTCAACTCCTTTAAAGTCGTTATACAATTTTCATTAATTGGTTTGTCTTTTAGCAAATGAACTAATAATTAGTGGAAATTTCTGAACGAACACGTGTCTATATATGTGTGTACAATAGTGCATTATTTCTATTGGTGTGCATAGATTCTTCATGACAAAATCTAGGAGTTACAAAAGCAGTCAGTAGTACGTGTAATTAATAGACTTTATGTCAATTATTGGTTTTGTAGGGCTAAATCGGTGCAGAAAGAGTTGTAGACTAAGATGGTTGAACTACTTGAAGCCAAGTATCAAGAGAGGAAAACTTGGCTCTGATGAAGTTGATCTTCTTCTTCGCCTTCATAAGCTTCTAGGAAACAGGTACTTGTTAATTTAGTTACTTAATTGATTAATTTTGATTATTTCGGGTGCCATAATGTCTATTGTTTCAAAATGTGTAGGTGGTCCTTGATTGCTGGTAGATTGCCTGGTCGGACCGCTAACGACGTCAAGAATTACTGGAACACCCACTTGAGTAAGAAGCATGAACCTTGTTGTAAGACCAAGATTAAAAACAGGAACATTCCTTGTTCTCCTACCACAGTACCGGCTCTAAAAATCGATGTTGTAAAGCCTCGACCCCGATCCTTCACAATGAACAACGGCTGCAGCCATTTCATTGGTCGGCCAGAAGTTCATGACGTTAATCCTCCATGCCTTGGACTCAATAACTCGTCCACCACATCTGACAAAGATGAGGAGCTTGTGAATCATCTAATGGATGGAGAGAATATGTGGTTGGAGCTTTTGCTCCATGAGAGCCAAGACACATTTTGCTCCACAGATTCTGCTCCACGAGTAGCTACTGCAACAGAAAAGGGGGCAACCTCCGCATTTGATGTTGAACAAATTTGGAGTTTGTTAGATGGAGAGACTGTGGAACTTCACTAGTGTTTCGACTGTTTGTAATCAAACATTAGAGCTTAAACTTCCTTTGTAAATCTTTATGCAAATGCTATGTTGTTTCTACTTATCATAACTTTGATATAAGTACACTTTATATATATAATTCAGAACTCTAAATTCAAAAGACTAAACATTAACCCAAAAAATAAATCCAAACGACTGCACTTTAAATAACTGTATGTACTAATCAAAGAAGAAAGAAAAAGTGAAATGGAGAAAAATAAATATTAATTACTAAGTCAAATTTGTTTTCTTCTCATACCATCACTAGTATTTTTTGTTTCTCTCATACCATTTGTTAAGTTTCCTGGACATCCAACTCAATATCAATTAGCAATGAGTGGAGTGGTCCAAGTCTATTATATATCATTTAAGTCCTAGCTAAACTTCCATTGTGGGATATTCTCACACGCTCCCTTGAGACAATAGTCCGTCTAGCCATTAGTCTTGATAATATTCTATTATTTATGAGATCAATTTTGTATCAGATTAATCGGACCTCTATCGGTGGGCCGTGTAACATCCGTAACCCAAGAAATTAGAATTTTTGCCTGGTGTCGGTCGACACCGGTCCGAATTTCCAATTTCCGGTTTGTTTCAAGTGACCGATTTAGAACGGTTTAAGGGAGGAAACCCTATCTCGCGAGTTTAAGAAGGGCTGGCTGCTTTCTTTTTCTGCTTTTGCCGTTTTGTGGATGAAAGAAGTTATAGAGGAGAGATTTGGGCGATTTGTTGAGTTTCTGGCTGCTGTTGATTGCTGTTCATTCCCTTTCTCTGTTTCAATCTGAAATCAAGGTGAGTGCGTGACTGTAGACCTGTGATTCTCTAGATCTGTGATGTGATTGAGTGATTGATGTGTTCTTGAGGTTTTTCGTGAGTTTATGTGATGATTTTCGTGTTGATATGTGAGTTGAATCGTGATGGATTGACTATTGTGAAGTTTCCTGTGTTGTTGGTGCTGTTGAATCGCACTCGGTTTCACCTTGTAGAACGGGTGTCGAGCGACACCAAGGTCGCGAATGTCGAGCGACACTAAGCGGGTGTCGGTCTACACCGATGACCGGTTTTGGTTACCCAGTTTAAATCGAATGGGAATTGAAATTAAATGGTCTAATCCGGTTTAAGGGATTTAACTGTTTTAAATGGTTAATTGGTTTGGTTTATGTAATTATTTTAGGATTAATAATTAAATAAAATTATTATTTAATTATGAGAATTATTTAAGAATTATTTAGGAATGTTTTTAATATAAATAAATATTTAATAATTGTGATAATTACTTAAATATTGATAATTGCCTAGAAATTGTATAATTGGCCTGTAGACAGAGTGATCGGTTCACTAAGTATTTAAGATAATACTTACGCATCTCTTTCACAATATGATTCAGATAAATATGTGATCGCGGAATCAAGGCCGAAGAAGAGGATGATAGGGCTTTTATGTTTTATTGCACTGTTTAAGTTGTTAGAATTATTTAATTTGAATTATTTATTGAGTTGATTATTTATACGATTTACTGGTTTAAGATTTTCGCTGAGTATTGTCTAGTAATTTAATTTTTTTTTTTTTTTAAAAAAAAGCTTGGTTGTTCCATTTTGGTATCAGAGCCCATATGGTTTTAGGCCTGTTAGAAATGGTTAGTTTAGTATCATCCTCTTCGGGCTTCAGGAGATTCCGCGGTGAGTTGTCTTGTGTTTTGTTGTGTTTGTTTTCTAGTGTTCATGTACAGTGAGATGGACAGAGTTGCTAGAGGTCGTGGTAGAGGCCGTCGAGGCCAGGGTCGTGGTCGTGGAGTACCAGCGGAGTTGGACGAGAGTGTAGCACCGAGTGTGGTAACTGCGTCGGTGACCCAGTCTGTTTCTTTGGTGGGTGAGGCCGGTTTGGGAATCAGTGGTGACGCGGGAGTTGGGACAGCCCAGGTGCGGGTGCTGCCCTGGCTCAGGGTCGAGATGACCTAGTTGTAGGGTTGCTGACACAGTTGCTGGCACGTTTTCCGCCAGTGGTCCCGCAGCAGGCTCCGGATGTTCCTCTGGTGGCCGAGGTGCAGCAGGAGGCTGCAGTGGCAGCGCAGCCAGGGCTGTGGCTGTAGGTGTTCTGCCTTATCTAGAGATGAAGGGGCAGATGCAGCGTATTGGGACGCCTTTCTTCATAGTTGGTCTAGAGGAGGCCGACGAATGGAGATCGAGTCTGGATCAGAATTTCCGGTCTATCAGATGCCCAGTGGAGTACCAGGTGGAGTTAGCTTTCCCCTATCTGAGTGGTGACGCACATTTGTGGTGGCGGGCCATTGAGGGGAGTAGATCTGCCTGGACTTGGGGCGAGTTTGTGGCAGAGTTTGACGCCAAGTACTTCCCTCAGGAAGCTCGGGATCTACTTCAGTTGTGGTTCATAGCGTTGTCTGAAAGAGATCGCTCGGTGCGTGAGTACGATGCAGAATTCAGCAGACTGGTGGTGCATACCGGTCTCGGTATAGGTAGTGAGCGTGGATTGCTGCAGAGGTTTCTACAGGGTCTTCGGTCGAGTATTAGGAGGACCTTCGTGAGTAGGTTATTCCGGTAGCGGTGCCGTCTGCAGTTGCTCCTGCTATCCAGCCTCGGAGTCAGCAGTAGCAGACGCAGCAGCGCCGAGGTTCGAGTGTTGGTTCTGGTTCTGGGAAGGACGGCAAGCCTGTGCAGGGCCAAATGAGGTGTCAGGAGGAGGTTTCTTTCAGTAGCCGTTTTCCGCGTGTCGCGTGTTACGTGTGTGGGAGCATGGATCACTGTCTATCTAGCTGTCCCAAGAAGGAGGTGTCTCGAGATACTAGGGTGTGTTTTCATTGGGGAGAGCCGGACATATCAGGCCGATGTGTCCCAAGATGCAGGCATGGCAGTTGCAGCGGTTCAACCAGTAGCGGCTCAGCCAGTAGCTCATATTGCAGCAGTGCAGCCAGTGGGCCAGCTTGGTCCGGGGCCGTGAGTCTATTCTTTGGCAGAGGTCGGTCAGACGAGTCAGGCTGGGCAGATCACAGGTAAAAATTTATCGACTCAAACTTCATAATTTCCTTAAGTTTAAATAGTGGTTGTCGTTTGTTTTCGATTCTTTTTGCCTGTGATAGGATTAGCAAGGTTCTCACAGTGTTGAATATGTAAGGACCTTATTAGTAGGTGTCGTGGAGTCCACGTATTATTTGATTCTGGTGCATCGAACTGCTTCATTACTCTGGAGCGGGCCAAGAGTAGTGGCGTCTGGAGCACCGCTGGTGAGTGTTCGTGTATGGTCAAGGTGGCTGGAGGCGGATTCCTGACTACCTCGGGCCGTGCTAGGGGCGTCGATATTCAGATTGCAGGGCAGTCGATGCCAGCGGATTTGGTTATTAGTCTGGTGGAGTTGTACGAAGTTATTTTAAGGATGGACTGGTTATCTTATTACCGGGTTCATCTGGATTGCTACAGAGACAGAGTGGTCTTTGAGCGTGATGGCGGGAGGTTAGTGTTTCAGGGAGTGAGACTGACTTCTGGGAGTATTGTGATCTCAGCGATTTAGGCAGAGCAGTTGATTGAGCGACGCTGTGAGGCCTATTCGGCGACGATCACTATAACGGAGTCCAGCGGTGAGGTGACTATTGGGGATATTCAGGTTGTTCGGGGGTTTCTGGATGTGTTTCAGTTGTTGACGGGGTTATCACCTTCTCGGTCAGACCCTTTCATGATTGAGTTAGAGCCGGGGACAGCTCTGATATCTAAGATGCCTTAGAGGATGGCTCCATCAGAGTTGACAGAGCTGAAGAAGCAGTTAGAGGACCTTTTGAGCAAAAGGTTCATTCGACCGAGTGTTTCACCGTGGGGAGCATCAGTTCTTTTTGTGAGGAAGAAGGATGGGAGTTTCCGGCTGTGTATCGATCACCTGGGACTCAACCGAGTCACTGTGAAGAACATGTACCCTCGCCCGAGGATTGATCAGTTGTTGGAACAGCTGAGGGGTGCTACTTGGTTCTGCAAGATAGACTTGGGATCGGGGTATCATCAGATCCCGATAGACGAGGCGGATGTCCGTAAGACCGCTTTCAGGATGAGATATGGACATTTTGATTTTGTGGTTATGCCTTTTGGGTTGACGAATGTGCCAGCAGCTTTTATGAGGTTGATGAACGACATGTTCAGGGAGTATTTGGATGTGTTCGTTATCATCTTCATCGATGACATTTTGGTGTATTCGAGGAGTCCTGAGGAGCAAGCGACTCATCTGAGGTTGGTTCTGGATAAGCTTCGGAAGAAGAAGTTGTATGCTAAGTTGAGCAAGTGCAGTTTCTGGCAGCGAGAGATGAGATTTCTCGGACACATTTTTTATTCAGAGGGAGTTTCTGTAGATCTGACGAAGATTGATGCCATCAGAGATTAGCCTAGACCGAGTAGTGCTACCCAGATCAGGAGTTTTCTTGGGCTATCAGGTTATAACATGAGGTTCGTCAAGGGTTTTGCGAGTATGGCGCAGCCGATGACGAAGTTGACTAGGAAGGATGTCCCGTTTGTTTTGTCACCAGAGTGTGTGGAAAGCTTTGGGAAGATCAAGGAGATGCTGACTAGTACACCTGTTTTGGCTTTACCCGAGCCAGGGAAGCCTTATGCAGTGTACACAAATGCTTCATGAGTTGGTCTGGGTTATGTGCTGATGAAGGAGGGCAGAGTTATTGCATATGCTTCGAGGCAGTGGCACGACAGTGAGCGTAACTGTCCTACACATGATCTTGAGTTGGGAGCGGTGGTCTTTGCGCTTAAGATCTAGAGGTCTTATTTGTATGGTGGTTCAGTGCAGATCTATACCGACCACAAGAGTTTGCAGCATATCTTCACTCAGTCATTACTGAACATGAGACAGACGCGCTGGATTGAGTTTCTGGCAGATTATGACCTGGAAATTATCTATCATCCAGTCAAGGCTAACCTAGTGGTAGATGTTTTGAGTCAGCGGAGGTGTAATTCGGCTTTAGAGCAGGATGTGGAGGCATTGGTGAACGAGATTAACACTTTGCATCTATGTGCTATATCACAGGAGCCTTTGGGCTTAGTGGCAGTTGATCAGGCAGACTTGCTGAGTAGGATCAGAGTTGCGCATGAGAGTTATGAGAGTCTGATTGATGCATCGCGAGCAGTGGGTTATGAGTATCAGGTCTCTGACAACGGGTCTATTTTGGTTCATGGTCAGATTTGTGTACCCAAGGTGGAGGAGTTGAGACAGCATATTTTGAGAGAGGCTGATTTAAGCAAGTTTTCGATTCATCCATGAGCGACCAAGATGTACCATGACCTCAAGAGTTATTATCATTGGGTCGAGATGAAGAGAGATGTGGCGGATTTGGTTGCGAAGTGCAACACTTGTTCATGGTGAAGGCTGAGAATCAGGGATTACCTATCTCAGAGTGGTAGTGGGACATGATCACAATGGACTTTGTTATGGGATTACCTATCTCACAGACTCATGATGCTGTTAGGGTTATAGTGGATCGGTTGACCAAGTTAGCACATTTTCTAGCCATTAAGAAGACAAATAGAGCAGCTGTTTTGGCTAAGAAGTTTGTGCGAGTGATTGTGAGGCTGCATGAAGTGCCAGCCAGTATTGTGTCAGACCGAGATCCAAGATTTACCTTTTTGGAGGACATTTCAGGCAGAGATGGGCACTAAGGTGCACATGAGTACATCATATCATCCACAGACAAATGGGCAGTCAGA
This sequence comes from Noccaea bulbosa, assembly GCA_900406535.1. Taxonomy (NCBI): domain Eukaryota; kingdom Viridiplantae; phylum Streptophyta; class Magnoliopsida; order Brassicales; family Brassicaceae; genus Noccaea; species Noccaea bulbosa. Next base: position 15,224 of record OVBJ01001499.1, on the reverse strand, counting down.
GAGGACTATCCAGACCTTGGAGGATTTACTGAGGATGTGCGTTCTAGATTGGGGTGGTCATTGGGCAGATCACTTGAGCTTGGTGGAGTTTGCTTACAACAACAGCTTCCAGGCGACTATTGGCATGGCTCCTTTTGAGGCTCTGTATGGGAGGCCATGTAGGACTCCCTTATGCTGGACCCAAGTGGGGGAGCACAACATTTATTGAGCTACTTATATTCAGGAGATGACAGAGAAGGCGGTGTTGTGAGGCTGAACATGAAGGAAGCTCAGGATAGACAGAAGAGTTACACAGATAGACGTAGACGAGAGCTTAAGTTTTAGGTTGGAGATAGATTGTATCTCAAGATGGCTATGTTGAGGGGTCCTAACAGATCCATAGGAGAGAACAAGTTGAGTCCATGTTTTATGGGTCCGTTTCTGGTAGTGGAGCGAGTGGGACCGTTGACGTACAGATTGGAGTTACCTCCGATTATGAGAGCCTTTCACAAGGTGTTTCATGTGTCAATGCTGAGGAAGTGTCTTCACCCTTCCGAGGAGTTAGTGGCTAGGATCCCAGAGGATCTTAGGCCAGATTTGACGGTTCCGGCAGTTCCTGTGAGGATTCTAGAAAGGAGAGTCAAGGTTCTGCGGAACAAGGATACCATTGCTTAGAGTATTGTGGGCTTGTAGCAGTACAGAGGAGGAGACTTGGGAGCCAGAGGCAAATATGAAGTTGAAGTTCAGGAAGTGGTTGATATATCCATATTTTGCTTTTTTTTTGCTTTGGTTTTTCTTATATTTTTCTACTTAATAATAATGATTTTGTATCCCAAGACATGTCCGTCTGGCGAGTAAGTGAGGCCCACAGAGCTTGGATGAGCGAAATGGACCAGGATCACTGCGGGCCACGCCTGGACTTCATCAAGACTCAAGCCCACACCATTTCAGGCGATCAAAGAGTGGCGGCCTCGCCTCATTCGAGACTTGGAGAGCAAGCTCACGCGAGAAGAAGAAATGAAAAGTTTCCTCTTCTTGCCCGCGCAATAACTCAGCCGACCTAAGCCTCCTCTCAACTATATATACTTGGTTTTAGCCTCTTGTATGAGAGGCAGACTTTCTCAGACTTTTTCTTCTCTGTTTCATTGTAATAAACCAGGGCCACTTAGGTGGTCTCCTTGTTCTTTCTTTTCTTTTGCATCTTGTACATACTCGTATGTTTCATTAGTTTCAGTCTAGGTTTAGAGGTTTCTCTCTATGGAAGAGCCACGGTTTGATCTCTATCACTCCACCTCTCTCCACTAGAACCATGAGATCCTCTGTACTCCTTTAGACTCATTATTCAATCATGGATCTTTCAAGAAAGACATGACATGATAAGCCTTCGAGAATCTGTTGTTAAAGAAAGGGAAACCTTATGGTTCACCATCTTTATTCATACCTAAAGCTTGTTGTTAGAGTAGCTAACTAGCGACCTGATCTAAGGTTGATATACTCTCCAAAAGCTTGTTATATCTCCAGATTTAGTATTTGATGGGAAATTCGTCATAGGCTATGAAAGTAGACCTAAGGAGTTTTGTGAGCAATCATTACCTAACCGTAATACATGTTTCACTCTACAATGACCATGCGAAAGCTGAGCCCATTGGTTTAAGAAACATAGGTGGCCGGAGCCACGAAAGTGGGATGGCCACACTATAGTGTTTTGAGTTCATAGAAATCGGATTTAACAAACTTTTCAATCGATTTGGCTTATGTCTTTTGTGGTTTATCTTTTGATTTAATAAATATTGCGTGTATAGTTTTGCATTGTTATTTACTTTCTCTTGTAATATAAAAACACAAAACCCTTGCATATTGTTGATTTAGCTTGGCCAAATCTTTTACAATTGTGTGGTGTGTAATTCGCATTTTCTTGTGGATCGACCCCTAAGTACTACAACAACATGTTGTGCAGTTGCAACTATGTCTTGCTTAGGGTTTATTTACTTGCATACATCTCACACCCACGCATGCATCAACTATTTTGGCGCCGTTGCCGGGGAGTGCATTGCATCTACACGTTCATGAGATTAAAAGGTAAACTTATATCTGTTGTTTCATGTTTACTAACTTTCTAACTTTTATTTTCTTGTGTTTCTTAGGTACTTTGAGGATTAGACACCACTCGAGCATGAGTAACTATTTTGGAGGAAGAAAACCACTCCCCCATGAGTCCAGGGACGGCCACACAACCCAAATCCGGCTGGAGACTTCATCCCTATGCCGATCCCACCGAACCTTCTCCATCCGCTCTTTGCTGAGACTAGTCGAGAAGAACATCATCACTATCATCAGAACCAAGCACCGGTTTATCAAGGCCGACCTCACCAACCACCTCATCATCATTACCAATCACGCCCCAACCTTCCCACGTACCAAGAGCACGTGCATGATAGGCAGAGAGATAACAATCTCAAAGCCATGATCGAAGATTTCATGGAAATCCAAAGAAAATCTTACCAGTCTTGAGACAAGGTTAGAGTTTCTGAGATATGACCTAGATGGGAAGTTTGGGAATCTCTCTGACCAAGTGGAGAGAGTCGAATCAAGGTGCATTGAAGTAGAGGAGGAGCTGAAGAAACAAGCTGCAACCGTCAGAGACAACACCAAGGCGATCCGAGACTTGAACCTCAATTCAAAGGAGATGGATAGCCACCTAGATGAGAAGATCACCAGCCTAGAAGATGACATCAATGGTACAACCAAAAGCCTCAACGCGATCACACTTGTAGCTCACCAAGCTAAGAAGCGAGCCTCAGAGGTTAACCAAAAGGAGAGAGAGCTTTACTCAACTATGCTAGTATTGGTGGAAGGACAAAAACAATTCAAGGTGTTGCTCAATGACTTGAAGCACTATGTGGAGAAAAGATACAAGGACCTACTAGAGAAGACCACACTATGGCAAGACACAACCGGAGGAGTTTCCAAAGGAGTCAAAGACCTCACCAAACGCTAGGAGGATATGGAAGAGAAGAAGAACCGAGCTTCAAAGGACACAAAAGCGGCTGACCTAAAACCTAATAATGCTCTGGTCGCTTTCGGTGTTAGAGATACCAATACAAGAGTGATTTGGGATGAGGATGATAAGAGACAAGGGAAACGCACAACAAGGATAAGAGGAAGAAGGTTGCTGGAAGGAACACCAATTTCTCCAAGATCTTCACAACCACCAGCACCTAAGAAAAAGAGGAAGACGAGCTCATCAATCGACTACACTATTGATGACTTCAACTTCTTGGCAGGAAGGTTCCCAAGCAACATGCCATTCGATATTGCTTGCAACAAAAGTCCTTACCTATAAGACTTTGTATGGACTCATGATTGGAGTCTAGCCGAGGTAGAGACGATGTATAATGAAGCAAGAAAGGGAATGCCTAAGCCAAGGACACTACACAAGCTTCATGACCCAGGTTACTTCCTCATACATTGTTTCATCAATGGCAAGTTCTTTGATGATGCACTATGCGATTCCGGTTCAAGCGTGAACCTCATGCCGGCTGTGATAGCAAGGAGTTTGGGTCTGATTGAGACCATGGAGCGGACCAACATGGGAATAAAGCTTGCCAACAGCTCTTTATTCAAACCACTGGGCAAGGTAAAGGATGTTCAGCTTGACTTTGAAGATTGCATTATTCCAGCCGATTTCTATGTGGTTACTATGGAGGATCCGGAAGACCAAGCTCTTCTACTTGGAAGATCTTTCCTAGCAACAGCTGGGGCAATCATGGATTGGCCAAACAGGAGGATCTCACTAGCCAATACCGACAAAGACACCTATTATGTTGCTGCACCGCCCGGCTTCTCATCTAAAAGATTTCGGTATATAAGTGTAGGAGAAGGCTCACAACATGGTTTCTTGATCAAAGAAGTGTTACAAGACAAGATGCACTTGGAGCCATCCAGTACCAGGAGCTTCTTACAGCCTCCATACTTGCCTAACACTTGAGAAACACAAGGAGTCGAGCTATAAAGACTTAAAACTGGCGCTTATGGGAGGCAACCCATGTTTTTCTTTTCCCTTTGATTTTTATTTATTAAGAACGTATTTATTATCTTATTTATCTATTTGAGTTTTTTGGGAATTTTATAAAATACATAAAAATACAAAAAAAAAAAAAATGTTTTAGGATTAAGTACCAAAGAAGACTATCAAAGGAGTTTTGCATACTTCATGAGCCGATTCAAAGAGTGAATCCCAACCCATGGTCCCCCTTGTTCCAAAACGGTTTTACTCCATAAGGTAAGTATCTCTCACTTAGTTTTCATTTCAAAACCATTGTTAATTTGTTTCATTTGTAAAGAATTTTGAACCTAGGACTTCATAATAATGCGTGGCCGGTTTCAAATTAACTTGTGGTTTTTTTTTTACATGAACACTTATCTTGACTTGTCACACTAAAACACTGAATTCATAATTTGAAAACATGTTTGGATTCTCTAGTCAAGACCAAACCATTTTCATAAGTAAACTTTAGCCTTAGTTTGAGAATTTCAAGATGACTACTTGAAAATCTCAATCTAAGCAAGTACCTAATGATGTTTCAAAGTGTTTTGCAAAGTTTGACAGAAAGAAACGTGAGATAAACAGCTCTACCTACAAACCACATGGCGGTTTCAGAACGGTTTCACAAAAAGGAGCAACCAAAGAACAAGAACAAGGCGGTCAAGACCTAGGGATGATAAAAGAAGATTAAGGAAGCAGATCAGTCAAAGAAAATCACTGATGGATAGAACAAAATAGGAGATATCAAGTCCGGTACCATTTTCCCGACCACACGAGTACAAAGGAGGCCAATATACCATATCTCACAATCCCTATGATCGATGTCCACCAAACTTCACAGGCGGCCAGACAACACCATATTGGTCAGCAAATACAAAAGATAGGACGGTAAAAAGTCGACGGTTCGGGAGATATGAGACAATACCACCTCCGATCGATGGCGGACACCAAATGGCCGACAAAATCAAACTGTCAGCACAGGTGCGGCCACCGAATGGAAATGACCCCTTGGAGCATAATAATCACATTTACACAAGAAGAAAAGAGAACGGACGAGCCAAACATCAGATGGTCAAGAAAACTCTTCACGGCGCCGTTTCGACCACTTTACGGGGAATCTCCCAACCCCCTCGTTTGTTTCACCTCAAACTTCTCCAGTGGTCATCAAACATGAGGTTGGTCAATGGATTCCCAAGATAGGTCGGATAATTTGTCATCATTCGAGCTCTGGTCTATTGCACTCTCTTCTGATCGTGCAGATAAACCACCAAATGACGAATCTCTCATTCCACTCGTTCGTTTGGCCTCAAACTTCACCAATGCTCCTAAAATACATGATTGGTCTATGGAATTTCAAGATCGGTTAGGGAAATCTTCGTGGTTCGGGCTGCGGTCAATCACATTGCCTTCCGGCCCACTGAATGTACCACAATATTATGTATCCCCCAAAGCACTCGACTAAATCGACTGAAACTTCACCAGCGGCTCCAAAACATCATATTGGATGGTAAAACTTTTATCCTGTTCATACAATTCTTAACGGTTGGTTCTGTGGTTTATAAGACTCACTTTCGGTCAAAAAAATGACCCTTACCCGACCAAATTGCAAACTGGAGGGACTCACACCTGGAGATTAAAAAATTACCGTCCAAACACATCTAAGGAATGATTTGCTTCAGTCATTTCACACTTGGAGTTCATCCGCAAAGCAAAACCGCTCTTCACGACCTATGGTCACACTTTGGTAACAAAATCCAAAACACTTTCCCTTCAAATTCATTTTCTTTTCAACCCCTCTTAATTGGATGTGCTTACACTGGGACGGTGCAAGTTAAGTCTGGGGGGATTACTAACAAGTTCGTTCTTTTTGGCTTTTATTTTATTTTCTTTCCTTGAGTCGTTTTATTGAGTCAAAATTTTCTCCGTGAATTATGACCTTTTTCTTTGAAACTAACAACCTTATACTAATGTTTAAATGACCATTGGAACAGTATTTGGCAACACATTCATCCCGTGTACACATTGAGCGGATCGGTCTACCAAAACAGCCACATTTCCAAACGCTGATGGAGGATCCATCTTTGACTCCGCACCTTAATGAACTTAACATTCTCAGCTAGGGGCTTGGCATTACAAAGGGCATGACTCCTCATCCTCACCAATAAGTGAAAGTCTGTGTGAGTTCGGTTTCCCCTCTCTCTCCCCTCCAATTTTAAGAAAAAGCATCAAGGTCCAAGTAACCGGGGATTAGGTGGCAACCACCGTCAATACTCGCGTCTATGGAAGAACTTTTGATCCATTTAACCGGGGATTAGGTGGCTACAACCATCAATACTCGCGTCTATGAAAGATCCATTAAAACCTCCACAAAGAGGAGAAGAAGTCGAATAAAAAAATACATTGCTATCCTAAAAAAGGGATCGGTCGACTTAAGGAGTGAGAAGAGAGAGAGAGAGGTGAAATAGGAGCCAAGACAAGTGTTTAAACACAGGAGGATGGGTAAGAGCCTATAACCTCTTTGATCGATATCCCCTAGTTGAGACTACACCTTTAAAAAAACTAAAGGAGTCAAAGGAGGTGAGCCCTGATGATCACATGGAGTGTGGATTTCTTTGGGATGACTGCTAAACTCAATGTAAGTACTTCTGTTCCTCACCTTAAAGCCAAACCCGTTTTCATGTGGATCACTAAGACATAAGCTAACATGGAATTTTTCAAAATGCATTGACAGTTCTCACGTTTTCAAACCTCTTTTCCTTTCTTAGTTTGCTTGAGGACAAGCAAAAGGCTAAGTCTGCGGGAATTGATATATCCTTATTTTGCATGTTTTTGCTTTGGTTTTTCTTATATTTTTCTACTTAATAATAATGATTTTGTATCCAAGAGGTAGTTTTCTTGTGTATTATGGTTTTGGGAAGCAAACAGGTCAAAATGGCAAAAAGGAGGCATAATGAAGCAAAGGAGCTTAAAACAATGATCCATGCAAGCTTCCAAGTCAAGAGCTTCAACAAAACTCAAAATGACCGATTCTCGCATTCGGACAAGATCGAAGCATCCAAAAGAGGACCGCGGAAAAGGAGCTTTCCGACATCCAAATCATGAGATCTTTATATGGAAAGTTAGATAAATGAGTAATGCATCGCGACAAAGTGGAATTGGGCCATTTGGAGCAGAAATGGACAGGATCACTGTGGGACAAGCCTGGACTTCATCAAGACTCAACCCCACACCATTTCACGCGATCAGAGGGTGGCGGCCTCGCCTCATTCGAGACTTGGAGAGCAAGCTCACGCGAGAAGAAGAAATGAAAAGTTTCCTCTTCTTGCCCGCGCAATAACTCAGCCGACCTAAGCCTCCTCTCAACTATATATACTTGATTTTAGCCTCTTCTATCAGAGGCAGACTTTCTCAGACTTTTTCCTCTTTGTTTCATCACAAAAACCGGAGCCACTTAGGTGGTCTCCTTGTTCTTTCTTTTCTTTTGCATCTTGTACATACTCGCATGTTTCATTAGTTTCAGTCTAGGTATAGAGGTTTCTCTCTATGGAAGAGCCACATTTTGATCTCTATCACTTCGCCTCTCTCTACTAGAACCATGAGATCCTCTCTACTCCTTTAGACTCATTATTCAATCATGAATCTTTCAAGAAAGACATGACATGATAAGATTATCCTAGATGAAGAACTCTAAAGATTATCCTAAGCAATTGCAATTCTTCTTCAACCTTTGAAAAACCCTAAACCTAACAAGCAAACTACTCAGACATGGTGATTGAGACAAACATCATGAACATAATAGATTGCATAAAAGAGAAAGGTAGAAATAAAGAGGTTCAGATTCTTCTCTCAGATGAACAGAGTAGCAAAATAATCTCCCCAAAAGTTCTCAAGCAATTCTCTCTCTAAGTCTCACTAGAAAATAAGATAATGAATTGTGAAGAAGCCTAAACAATGGCTTTATAAACATAAAAACACGATTTAGGCCTTCTTGTAAATAAGTGGGCATTTGGGCCAAAACTGTAAATTTTCAAAAGTCTTTAAACGCGTGTCTCCTTCTGTCTGAATGCGGTGTCGATCGACACCAATTCTCAGCAACGATAGTGACTTCTGTTTTCCAACAAAAACTCCTAAAATGCTCCATAATCTCCAATTCAGCTCCAAACGTACCTAAGACCTGTAATCAATAGAAAAGACTCCAAAAACACTAAAAAGACTCTATAACTAAGAATTATATCATGGAAAAAACACATAAAAACCATGATATATCAATAATCGTTCGAGAATCGGTTGTTAAAGAAAGGGAAATGTTATGGTTCACCATCTTTATTCATACCTAAAGCTTGTTGCTAGAGCAGCTAACTAGCGACGTGATCTAAGGTTGATATACTCTCCAAAAGCATGTTATATCTCCGGATTTAGTATTTGATGGGCAATTCGTCTTAGGCTATGAAAGTAGACCTAAGAAGTTTTGTGAGCAATCATTATCTAACCGTAATGCATGTTTCACTCTACAATGACCACGCGAAAGCTGAGCCCATTGGTTTAAGAAACATAGGTGGCCGGAGCCATGAAAGTGGGATGGCCACACTCTAGTGTTTTCAGTTCATAGAAATTGGATTTAACAAACTTTTCAATCGACTTGGCTTATGTCTTTTGCGGTTTATCTTTTGATTCAATAATGTTGCTTGTATAGTTTTGCATTGTTATTTACTTTCTCTTGTAAAATAAAAACACAAAACCCTTGCATATTGTTGATTTAGTTTGGCCAAATCTTTTACAATTGTGTAGTGTGTAATTCGCATTCTCTTGTGGATCGACCCCAAAGTACTACAACAACATGTTGTGCACTTGCAACTATGTCTTTCTTAGGGTTTATTTACTTGCATACATCTCACACCCACACATGCATCAGTGGTTCGACAAGCAGGTCACAGAGTGAGCTTCTTTGGTCTTTGTGTTTTTGTTTTTGTAGCTTTGAGCTTTGATGTTGTTGTATTTTCGTTTTCGTTGTAACAATATACATTTTGGAGATTTATGAGATGGAGTTTTGGATGTTACACGTGTTGACCAGTTGGGCTGTGAGACAGTTCTGATCTTATTGTTATAGGCGTTTCAGAAGTTTTTCCTAAGGGCTGCGGTACTGAATAACTCATTACGTTTTTGGAGACGTTGGTTTCTGGCAGACTTATTTGAGAGTCGTGGCCTCAGTATGAGTGGCTTATCCGAGTGTCGTGGCTTCGGTATAAGTGGTGGCAAACCCATTTGGGAGGCCGTGGTACCAGTTTGGGTGGTTGCATACTTGTTTGGGTGTCGTGTCCCCAATACAAATGGTTTGGTTCAGACTTATTTGGGAGCTGTGGCCCCAATATAAGTGGTTTGGATAATGAGTTAATAGAAAAGATGTCTTGAAACGTGCATATAACATAGGATTGGATGTGGGTCTCGGTGATCGAGTGAGGATCTCCAGTATTGTGGCCTTGCAAGGTCGGATTTTATGGTCTTTATTAGACGTGTGTTGTTGGGATTCGAGGTCGAATCCAGTTTAGTGGGGGAGAGTTGTAATATTCGTAACCCAAGGAATTATGATTTTCTCGACACCAGGCTGGTGTCGAGCGACACCAAGGCTGGTGTCGGTCAACACCGGTCTCTCGACACCGGTCCGAATTTCCAATTTTTGGTTTATTTCAAGTGGCCGGTTTAGGACGGTTTAAGGGAGGAACCCCTATCTTGAGAGTTTAAGAAGGGCTGGCCTCTTTCTTGATCTGCTTTTTTGTCGTTTTGTGGAGGAAAGAAGTTTTAGAGGAGAGATTTGGGCGATTTTTGGAGTTTCTGGGTGCTGTTGATTCCTGTTCATCTTTCCTTTCTCTGTTTCAATCCGAAATCAAGGTGAATGCGTGACTGTAGGCCCGTGATTCTCTAGATCTGTGATGTGATTGAGTGACTGATGTGTTCTTGAGGTTTTTTTGTGAGTTTATGTGATGATTTTCGTGTTAATATGTGAGTTGAATTGTGTTGGATTGACTATTGTGAAGTTTTCTATGTTGTTGGTGCTGTTGAATCGCACTCGGTTTCACCCTATCGAATTGGTGTCGAGCGACACCAAGCGGATGTCGGTCAACACCGATGGCTGGTTCGGTTTTGGTTACGCGGTTTAAATCGAATTGGAATTGAAATTTAATAGTCTAATCCGGTTTAATGGATTTAATTTTTTTAAGTGGTTAATTGATTTGGTTTATTTAATTATTTTTAGATTAATAATTATCTAAAATTATTATTTAATTATAAGAATTATTTAATAATTATTTGGGAATGTTTTAAATATGAAGAAATATTTAATAATTGTGATAATTATTTAAATATTGTTAATTATCTAGAAATTGCGTAATTGTCATGTAGGCACAGTGATCGGTTCTCTAAGTATTTATGATAATACCTACACATTTCTTTTGTAATGTGGTAAAAGAAATGTGTGATCGCGGAATCAAGGCCGAGGAAGAGGATGATAGGGCTTTTATGTTTTATTGCACTGTTTAAGTTGTTAGAATTATTTCATTTGAATTATTTGTTGAACTGATTATTTATATGATTTATTGGTTTAAGACTTCAGCTGAGTATTGTCTACTAATTTAATTATTAAAAAAAAAAGACTTTGGTTGTTTCAGGCCAGATCCGATTCGGTACGGGTGGAGCAACGTGTATTCGAGTACTAATACCATATTAAGTTTTCTGGACATCCAACTCAAAACCAATTGACAATGAGTAGAGTGGTCCAAATCCCTTATATATATCACTTAAGTCTCATCTAAACTCATGATGTGGTTCCATAAATAACATAAACTTAAAACTAAACTTTAAATCTTCAAACTAAACTATAAACCATAAATATTAAATCCAAACTCAAATATTTAAATTATAGAGGGAATTACTCCAAATAGTCCACTTTCGGAACCTAATGGCAGAAATAGACCATCCATGTGCAAAATGTCAGGTCCAAGTACACATAGTGGGTCTATTTAAGCAATTAGTTTCCAAAAGTTGACTATTTAAACAATCGCCCCTAAATTATAAACCCCTTTTAAAGTTTATGATATGGATGGAAAAATGGTATGAAAGGAAAAAAAAAACTGGAAAAAACTTGACTTAGTGGTATTTGAAGGAATTTCTTATTTCAATACTCCCTACGTTTCATCTGAAGTGTCCGTTTAATGTTTTCTCACACATATTAAGATAACATTGAAATTTCTGTTTTAACATTAATTAATACATAGTGTTATTTAATTTTATTAATTATTGAGACGAGAGAATATAGATAAGAGAGAATTACTCCAAATAGTCTATTTTTGGAACCTAATGGCAAAAGTAGATCCTCCATGTGAAAAATGTCAGGCCCAAGCACACATGGTGGGTCTATTTTTGCAATTAGTTTCTGAAAGTGGACTATTTAAACAATCGCTCCTATAGATAAATCTGTAATTATATTAAAATCTTGCATTGATGATGTACTCGACATTTGCATGCATTCAACGTTACATTCTGCATAGTCTTGTACATTTTTGCGTCTCATTTCATAGTATTTAGTGTAGATTTCATCCCCTTAGGATCATTTAGCTCATAGGTTTGCATTTTGCATATCCATTGCATTTGAAGTGCATATATTAGGTAGTTGGAGCTTAAGGCGTACAAGCAGAAGGGAGGTGATGATTGGAAGCAGACCGGAAGGCGATCAGAGCTTGCAAGTGTCCAAAGGAGCTCACCAAAACAGGGGCTTAAGCACGAAGAACAGAGGACCTGAGGAGTTTGCTCAAGACATGTGCACCTGCAAGGTCAAAGCAAAAACGTTGACCGAGGCTACACTTTCCCTTCTTCTATATAAACATTAAAGACCTAAGGTTTTAGGCAATCTTTTATCTTGTAACCAGTTTCTCTTAAGGAAACACACTTTTATCCTTAGAGAATATTTTGTAAGCTTTTATTTTGAATCTTTGAAGTTTAAGAAATATTTTAAGTTTGTTAATCTTGATTAAAGCATGATTTCAATCTTTCTTTTTTTCTCTTCTTGCATGATTTCAATATTTTAAGTGTGTTAATCTTGATTAAAGCATGATTCCGAAACGAGTCAAGAGTAGTCCTTTTTGAGGTTTCAAGGATGAGTTAGGGAAAGGTTGAACCTTTACCTCTTGAAGATCTCTTTTCTAGTCTTGTTTAGCTTGTTCTTCTACAACTAGGGTTTTAAACCACTCAGCTCTTCTGTGATCATTTGGAGCTGAGTATCTAGGCTAGCTTCGCCCAAAAGGTGTTTGCGATAATGCCTAAGAGAACTAGTTTTGGAGAGAGGTGTTCCCAACCTAAGAGATTGGTTGTTGGGATGTTTCTTATGCTGTTTTAGGTTAAATCTTGAAAAATCTTGCTGATTTAAGCTCACTAGTGAGAGCTAGCTTTGAGTTTAAATCAGTAAAGTGACTAGTCCACGAGAGTGGCTAGTTCACCTCCAGCCTAAGCATAGAACTCTCGTACTGCTCAGACTAGATCTAGAGTTCTTGTGCTAAAGTGGCCTGGACCAAATACTCATATGAGATACCTACTTTCATCATTTATTTCATACAGATTTCATTTTTATATCTTTCCATTTTCGCATTTACTTAAAGTTGTTGTCTTTAGTTACAAAACACCAAAAATTCTTGATTACACTTGAAGTTTAGTCTTTCTTTGCATTCCTCTTGCATAAATTTCCATTTGGATTGACACTCAAAGTTCTACAAAGATATAAGTATGATTTGGATACCACGAAGACCTGTAATCAACTAAATATATAAAATGATATATACAATGAAACAAAAATTAAACTTTAATACGACACTTAATATGAAATGGAGAGAATATAATAGAATATGTCTGAAGGGATTTCAGAGTTTGATTTTATACGGTTACTATATATATTGGCAATTAATACGTCATTTTTTGTTTGTTACTCCCTTTTTCTTTTCTAGAATTGTCTTTTTGTTTATCAGATGCAATTTCCCAAAATAGTACGTGTAGATGCTTTGAAAATTAAATACGAATTTTCATTTTCACTTGAGTAAATGTATTTGGCTGTGAAGAGAGAAGTTTCAAGTCCTGTTGTTTTCAACAAGATAGTTTTTATTCAACAAGATATGCAACAAAGACTTTTCTTTTTAGCAATCATGTCATGTTTGAGCAAAAGTGCTGCCATCTCCGCTGTGAAACTGGAAGCTCTTGTCGAATAACTTATAGGAGCGATTGCTTAAATAGTTCACTTTTAGAAACTAATTGCTTAATAGACCCATCATGTGTACGTGGGCCTGACATTTTGCACATGGAGGTCTATTTCTGCCATTAGGTTCCGAAAATGGACTATTTGGAGTAATTCTCTCTAACTTATAACATATGCTTCTTTAAAAAAAAAAAACTGGAATTAAGCTCTTGTCGTCTAGCTGATGCCATCTTTTCATCACTTGTGAAGATGTTTTTCCATGCAAGCAACTACGTTTTTGAATCCAACTTATTTGGAAAATATATGTACCATAAGAATATAATCTGTTGACTGTGCGACTGCGAACCACAAACCTATGTAGTGTTCAAATACAATGCTGTTTTACCAACCAAAAAAAAAAAAAACTAGTATACAATGTTTAATTTTTTGTTTATTGAAACCGTTGATAATTAACATACATAGCATGAAAAATTATATATGCAACCAATGAATCTCTGCGATGCAGCACAATATCGGTCTACACTACAAGGCTTCACAGTTCACACTCCCTAACCAAGTGTTAGCAGTCATATTACAAAATTATTATTCAAAAATCTTTTCGCAGCTACTAGTATCAGATTTTAATTTACAACGTATTTATTTCTAATCAATTTTTAACTATATATGATGATAACCAAGTGGTGGTGGTCTAGTGGTTCCCTCTTGGTGGAGGAGTTGCCCTGTTGGTCTAGACCAGGGATCAACTCCCCCTAAGCACGGATTTACTCGATTTATCCCATTTGGCCACATGGATATGTGCTTTTGCTTACGGCCCATTTGAATATCCAGGGAGAGGGTCTATCCGTGGGCTGCAGCTCCTCCAGTGCATTAGTTCGGGCCCCTTCTTAGGCCTGGGATTACCCCTGAGTTATCAAAAAAAAAAAAAACTATATATGATGATCACAAATATGTAAATGGTGCCACAAATAAAAATGGTACTAAATTGTTGAGATATATATATTTATATTTTTTTTTTTGTTATTAACTTTTGGAGCAAATTATGACTTCATCAAATATTTCATCAAATGGTGCCACAATTAATATATTTTTTTACACTCGAATTTCATCAAATATTAAGTGTAATGTTTTTAATATATTGGCTTCGGTTATTTCCTCATATCGGATTTGGTTGCAATTAACGAAAACAGCAGCACGCTAATCAAATAGTAGGCGGATCCAAGTACGGTAGCAAGCAATGGTATGCAAGACTAACGATCTTGGGATCGGAAATGTACGAACCTTAAATTCAATAATTAAGAAGTTTATTATCAAATTTTCTATAGGATATTTTATTAATGTATGGTACTCTTTAAAAGAAATTATGGACTTCTTTTTTTTTTGATAAAGTAAAAATTATGGACTTCTTAAACTTCATCGCAAGTAAGATTCCTTTTAAAAAAAAATTATACTACAACATGAAGTTAGCCTTTTCTTCGCGTTGAGCCATAAATGCATTGGACAAATACAAAAAAAATGCATGGAAAGTTTCGCCATCTCCTTTTTGTATGTGGTGAGATTGATGACTTTTTATTAATGGTAGAAATTAGCGAAGACGAGGTCGGATGTTTCGCATTTAGAGGTCGGACCAAGATCGGAGTTATAAGCCGAACTGGAAAGATAGGATCGGAAGGGGACGAAGTAAGAAATGGAGATCGGGAAGATTGTTTATCCTGATTCCGAACTGGGAGCCGTCCTAAGTCAAGAACAGCTTGCTCGGACAGTTCAAAAACTATGTAGATAGAGTTCGGCTCCTAAATTTTTATCCACACACTTATCCTACGGTTACAACATTTATTTATAGTACTGATGACTTAGGGTTTCCTTCCCTAAATCCGGGGATCCTTGCCTAAATCCTGGGATCCTTGTCTGTTATTTCCCTCTTTGTTTCGTCATTATGGGCCCGAGCTCGGATTTGGGCCTGGACTTCAT